>DWHO01003380.1:0-12070 GCA_018247575.1 Eurytides lysithous rurik | reverse complement strand
GAGGTCGTGGTACTAATCCGGTTCGAGCCGGCCCATTCAGCAGCGGGAACAGCTGCGTGGCTCTACCACCGTTACAAGTCACCTACCTTCAGGTATGACGCTTGCTCGTTTGTCAGCCTAATCCATAAAAAAATATGTATATATATATATATTTTTATATAAAATCAGTATTCTGATTTACTTAAGATTTCGCCATTTTTTTAGCTTTTTCGAAGGAAGTGGTTACATAACGACCGGCGCCAAGTGCGCCGTTTCGGTCACGTTGTTTTGATTCACTTAGAATATTGTAATCTAATGATCTTTTTACGGATTCTAATGTTTTATGGAGGCTCGGGGTCACAGTTCTGAAGTGATGTCCTGATAAAGTTTTTGCGCGCGAAACCTTGTTACATAAGTCATTTCTAGAATATTTTCTAAACACTAAAGTAGTTTTATGTGTCTTAATTTATATATATTATTTTTAAGTTGAATTATATATATATATGTATATTATAACTGACACAGCTATGTAAGTTTGAGGGGAAGTACAGAAGAAGGAAGTAATAATGTCTTCCCGATCGATTCAGACGACGGCGGCCAATCTACAAGTGATTAGCGAACTGCGCGGGATATATCATAGTGCACTAGCGTTTGCGCAAACACATGTGCACTCTTCTTTACTCTCATATCGCGATGGGGCACGACTGGAGGGAGATCAGGCGCAAAGGCGGTGACGTTAAACTGACCCTTCGTAAAGACTACTCCAAGCCACCGCTACATGGCATCGACAAGTAGTCGGGACGGACATTTGAGATGAACATCCGACGCATGAATCATCTTACTTTTCAGGGGTCAACAGCGCCGGCCTATACTCCCAGCGTAATAAGTTTTTATACGAATAAGCCATCTTTAATCTCTTTATGACGATTGCAGCACAGAGCAAAGCGGATGTAAATTTGTATTTATTTGAATGATTTAGTACAAGGATACTCGCAATGCTAGTGTTTGCAATGGTATTGCTCTATTGAAAGATCGTCATATTTGAATTATTTATAGATGCATCTATAGAAACCGTAGTTATTACTGAATGTCGGTTTTAAATACTTTATATTAGATTTTTAAATTACGCCTATAATAATTCTTACAAATTTAAAAGCTCGAACATTTCAATGTGAGATGCATACATACATCGTATACCCGGCAAATAATTAATATTAAACATTAACTGTAGTTTAGGTAGCTACAGTAAATGTTTAAAAAATCTCTAAAATTTCTGGGATAACGAAAGATATTTTGAATAATTTACCTTTTTATGTTTGGCCCACTAAACCACTTTTGCCGGTTCACGATACACAGAGTCAAAACAAATACAGATTAAAAATAAGCAGCTCTGTACTCGCGACCTTCAAAAAGAGGTTCGCACACACGATAACATCTGTACAAAACACGTTTACGTAATAATAAACAGTGACACGGGAACATAAAGTGGAAACGTGACTAAATAGATAACAATTTAATTACTGCTAATATTTTGTCTCTTTGTTTATCTTTTTAATAAACTTATGCTTACAATACGTAACGTGTGTTTCAAATTTATCTTATAATCCAAATTTTTTACATAGATCTTAAGCTAGATAACCCAGCTAGTCCTAATGATGCTTTCGACCAGCTTGATATGACTACGCTTGGAGGTAAAACAAGTTAATTTTCCTAAGAGCGGTGATGAAATCGCAAATTCATTTTCGTTAATGTTAAGCGAATTTAAAGTTACTTAATTGAATCATTATGTATATTTAAAAAAAAAATATAGAACAATGAAGAAAGAAGCATCTGTTTACACAGATTATCTATTTAACCATAGATAATAGAGCGAGTCACGAGAGGTTCGAAGGACAGTCGCAAAAGAGACGTCTCTAGTTCAAAGTCAAATATTGACTTTCGTTTAATTTTTTGGCCCGATATCGCTTTTGTGAACATCATTACTCACTTATATGGTAGTAGGTACCATAGAAAACCCTTCAAAAAACTTAAAGTTATTATTTATACATATCTAGGTTACAACCTCGGCTTGGCTTACGTGATTTTTGTTCGTAGTTTAATTTTCTCAATGTTTTTCAGAGACAAAATCTATCACACATATCTATCATATATACACAATCAAAAAATCACACACAAATCTCATCTTTTCATGAACTACACCCATGTATCTATGTTAAAAATCGAACGGATACGTTTCTTCGTTCTTACACGAAGGAAAAACAAACCAAAAAAACACTTTCAGATTTACAAAATAAAAATAAAAAATAATTCATTTTAATGCTTAAAACAAACTGATATAAGCAAAAGTCTCGCCATCTTGGTTTTTAATGTCTTTCTATTACAAGGTATGTAAATATTGTGTTGTTTTATTTATTTTTTTACATTAATAAATCGTGACACTAGTTTCAATTGCTTCATATTTAGTGATTTTTCCCCTTTGCTACTTTAGATAAGATCTCGTAGTTGTATTAATTCCTTTTCAATTAAAAAGGAATTGAAATTGGTCCCACAATTGGAGCAGATATAACATACACTCAAAACTCTTTAATCTTTTTGATAGTGGCTACAAATGTAACTATTATTATTATGGTAATTTGCATTGCCGATAATGATGCCTATTTATCTTAGAAATTATTAAAAATAACAATGTAGCTCAACAACTGAGGTAACTAATTTAAAAGGCTGTCGTTCATTCAAAAAATTCTACACTCAAGAAGAGATAGAATATTGAAAGCAGTACCTATGTATGTTCGGTTAATTATTTTTGAACGGATTTATAATTTTTTAATTAGTTATCAAATTTTAATCGACTCTATCAGTCGATTTAAACCATTCGAGACTATATCACTGCTATTGTTGGCCGTCATGTTAAAACATTATGTAGGTGGCTTGTCTATACGATGCCATGGTATTACGGCTAGCTGAAAATAATTTACAGTTAAGTATATGTAAAGTGTGCACTGTCTTAACGACACAAGAGCACTCAAATGGAAATTTCGCTTGCGTGGTGCTAGCTAATGAAGCAGCAAAAATTACTGCAGCCGAATGCGTTGCATGTGGATAAACATTATTTTATAAGTTTACCCACCATTAAAAACACCATGGTTGTGTGACATGATTAGAATAATTTACTGTAGGTATTAAAGGCCTTGGTAATAGGCTGTGTGCAGTGGTGGTACTACCATACAAGCCCTAAAACCCGGCTCGCCCTACTAAGGACTAAAATTTATAAATCTTAATAATCATAATATCAGATAACTTTAATAATATTTATTTTTATTTGAGCGTTGAGGCTGGCAGTGTGTAGGATATTGTAATATATAGTATAAGATTGTGTTCACACAAGCTTTCAGCGATGTTACTCTACTCGACATGAGTTCATTTCAGTATAAAATTTTATATCCCAATTTATATGATCGGTTATAGCAACATTCTTTGAACTACATATCTATGGAATAATAATAAGTATATATTCAATAATGTAGTGATAAGAAAATTGCCCCGTTGATTGGCTTTTATTAGTAATAGAATGCGCAGGTATCGATTTTATGTTATCTATTATGGAAAAAATTAATAAAAATATATCATAATAAAAGACATGGAAGATCTTTAGAATGTTATAAAACCAAAGAGATTGCAGGCGTGTTGTCAACTGTTGACAAGAACTTGGTTACTTTTCTCACGGAAACTTCATCCAATTCGTGGAAACTAGCATTTCCACGGATTCGGCGATCCGATGAAGCTTTATAAAGCCGCATAGGCTAAAAGCATCAACTTCAGTCCAGAACAAAAAAAAACGGAAACTTCGCTCGGCTTTTAGTTTTATAGGTTGAAGTTATCGTAGCATTTTAATAGTAATAGCCCGTTCGCAGAAACCATCTGGGGTATTACCACAGCTTTGCAAGGTATTATATCGCTAAGCGGTATTGTGCTGGCAGGTTTGAACGGAGATTAATAAATTCTGCCCAATTATTATACATAGCATTCATCCATCGTACGCCTGTAGTGACGAAAAAATGCAGAGGCAAACACTTTTGAACCAGTGTTGTTCGAAATAATTTGGGGTTATGGATAATTGCAGGACCGGACTTAGAGGTCTGGAAGCCCTAGGGCACCAAAAGAGTGAAGGACCCCTGGCCCCTAGATCTTTTCCAAATTAAATTCACACTTTTTTCAGTCGAGTCTATCAATAAATAATTTATTATAAAACCAACCGTTTGACAAACAAATATAAATAAAATTTGGAAGATTTTTTCAAGTCGTCGTGGGAGCCCCTCTTTTGTGGGGGCCTCGGGACTCCCTGGATTCCTAAGTCCGGCCCTAGATAACTGTATTGTTATGGATGGTATTTGTTTCTTTTATAATCTCAATAAAGCTAAGCGGGCAATGTTGTACAAAGACTTTTTCTCGTTAAGTAAAAGATTGGCGTTGGCTGAGTAGTAAGGCAGATGTTTGTAATATAGATTTAAAAGTACATTTTAAATTATTATAGTACATTTCAAACTAATGTAACACTACCGTGTATAAAAACAGTTTCGCCGAGCGGAGCGATAAGATAAATATGATATCACTCCACGTTGCCGCATCGAGCTGTTATGTTTTGGAAACGCGGAATGGAGGAGATAAAAGGGGGAAACGGGTGAACAGAGTGTAAATGTATTTTTTGGTATAAGGCATGGACGATGGATGGTGTGATGATTTGAACTTTATATTATATGCTAAAAATGTAGGTATTTGACTTCTAATTTATTTCAAGTAATATACATTTTAATATATAACTCCAAATTTTATCCTCCACCGAAAGCGCAATAGACTGTAAAAGGGGTACAGTTTTCTCATGCATGTACATTTATATATGGGATATAAAAAATAGCTTATATACCCACTGCTGGGCATAGGCCCCCTCTGTACAGAGGGCGCAAGTACATAAATGTGATAAGGCCCCAGTGCAAATTGGCTGACTTTATATTAAATAAAATAAAAATAATTTAAAAAACTATATAGTTTCTTAAATGTGCAAGTTTCATCGAAATATTTTCGTTGAGCATCTAGTAAATAAACCTTTAATATTGTTAATTGCAAATTAAAAAATTCAGAAGTGCCAGTACCGGGATTTGAACTCGGGTCGCTCGAGTATATTGAATTAAAAGCGAGCGCCATCCCATGACACAGCGAAATTTCTGATTTTTTTACAGTAACAAGAAAATATAATCCTCAGATTATGATCTTATATAAATACATTACATAATAATTTTATTCTAATGTGGTAGATTGCTAGCGGTGCCGAAGATTTAATAAAACATTATCGAATCGGAAATATTTTTACTGATAATGAAGTATTGTTCATTTTAAAAGTCAAAGGATTAGAATTCTATATTAAGATTTCTTTTTATTTATTTATGTTTCACAAAACAGACAACAGTAATAACATAGAGTATAACATATACTGAGAAATTAAGATTTAACTGAAGACTACTAGATGTGAATACAGCACGTATAATTCAACAAATAAAATTACAACAAAAACAATAAAAAACACACAACGCACACAATCTACTAGCAAAATAAACAAATAAGTATAAAGTTAAGTATCAAACGGAATGATCCTTATATTTAAAAAAAGAAACAATTATTACATAAAAAGCTAAGACGATCCACAATTTAAAAAATCAAAAAGTTATTGGAGCTATAGCTATAGCGTTTGTTACTTTGTTTAAAAGAGGCCAAAGAACAATTAAAAATGTCAGTCAACTATTCAACTAGTGTACAATCATCGTCATCTTATATCTATTTTTATATTAACAACAAAAGGCTTTACAATAATTGGAGTACGTTTAATATTATGATACTTAAATGGCCCGTTGGTGTAGTGGTTAGTGCTCCTGACTGCAAAGCCAAAAGGTCGTGGGTACGATTCCCACCCAGGGCAAAATATTTGTGCGAGGAGCATAGGTATTTGTTCTGTGTCTGGGTGTAATTATCTATATAAGTATATATTTAAAAATATATAAGTATGTATATCAGTTGTCTGATCACCATAGTACAGGTTCTGCCTAGTTTGGGATCAGATAGCAATGTGTGAAATGTCCCATGATATTATTATTATTATCTAGTTTGGGATCAGAGGGTCTTGTATGAGATGTGCCTTGATATTTGATATGATAATAATGTCAATGCAATATTATAAGCGACTTTCAAATTGGTTTCAAATAGTCAGTTATAATATTGCTATAACCGACTATTCCAAACCAATTTCCTGTCACCAAAACAGCTTTAGCCATTCGACACGTTCCCGTTAATGCATGCGGTTATAAACGAACTAAAAAGTGTAACCGTGTCAAGACTAAACCCACCGGCTTAGCAGCACGCCCACTACCTCCCACAGATCACTGCATTGTGACTGTTGCGCCACGTCTCGCCCGAGGTATACGAAGTTTAATGACCAGTGTTTATTCGGTTAGAAACACCGGTTGCAGTTAAATGATATACTGGATGAATTGCGCGCTGAGTCTGGAGAAACTTGTATGTCAAGCAGATAATTGATCTTGCCCGATGTTCGTGTTTGTACGCATTTTATTCGCATAAATCGTTCGTACCCTAATATAATTTAAATTTAAAACAAAAGTAGATATAACGTCGAGAAAAATATTATATTTAAAATGCTTGCCATCGATTTCAAGTTTTAAGAGTATTTTAGCTAGCTCCATGAATACTATTTTAATATCTAAAGTTATTAGATCATCATTTGAATATTATACGGGGCTGCGACCATACTTCCCGACGGGCTTTACACAGTTTGATAAGTCGGGACGCGTTTAATTAGCTAAACTTAGTATTAACCTCGTGTAAAATATTAGTAAAAAGTTTTTCGGTTTTGGAGGACGTCTGGATCTTCATATCGATCGAAATTCTTTATAATGAAAATTGAGAGCAGAAGAATTTAAATAAGTAATTATGCCATGACAAGATTGGGATCATGACATAATAAATCAAATTTAATTCCAGACTCACGCATTCAATGCCGCTATCAGGATACCGTCAGCGCCTTTTGTCTACATCGGATTATATTAAATAATTAAAAAGCTGACTATAACCAGCTGAAATCTGGAATAAGCTCTTCATAACAATGTATTAATAAATATAATAATAAACTATGATCACTAGGTTCATAAACATCAGGGCCCGGCGTACAATTACAGATGCTTTAGTGTTAGAAATGTCTATATAATAAAATAAAATATTCAATTAATAATATCACTTTAATAGTTAAATATCGAAATGGTCGACTTTTATTGGCATTAGTCAGAACTTTTAATCCTTCGATTATGGTTTCATCTTTATTAAATTTTTGTTTACTTATATGCAGTGGCGGTACTACTATACAAGCCCAAAAGCCCGGCTTGATTAGCACATAATTCCGGCAACGCTCAAATTTAGAAAAATTAATTATTCGGGAATTATATGTTAATTAAGATTTATAAATTTTACTCCTTAGTAGGGCAAACAGGGCTTTTGGGCTTGTATGGTAGTACCGCCACTGCTTATATGTAATATATGCCATGCCTAACATAAAACACGAATAATAGGCCAGGTTATGGAAGTATTATCTTACTTCTTAAACAAACAATATAGGATTTAAATTATTTTTTGGTGTATATTCTTTAATTTTAGGACAGGCTATAGGGAATAAGGAAGGGTACTGTAAAATTAATCACGAAACCGTTTTATCGGTGCTATCTCTGCTTATAGGACGTATCGGAAACGGCAGTCTGAAATATTAATCGGGATTACCTGTTCCGGAACGCACTGATTTTTCGCCGCGACGACCTGTGAATAATTCGCTGTCGATGCGACAATAAAAACGTATTAATGATGCGCTCGCCTGGATTGAGTCTAGATTAATCGATGCTGGCATCATTTAAGCCTTGTTTTCAGCTATAGCCGTCTCTATAGGAATATTTTTAGCTAAACTGTCGACACTGTTTCATCCTACAAGGCGTCAAACGCAGTCTAAGCGTATTTGAGAAATGATTTAGTATTAAAATGATAATTAAATATGGTAACATCGAGCTCATTTTTAATTACATTTTACAAGGCCCCAAGCCATTGCAATGCTAATTTTGTAGTCGCCATAGGTATCAGAAAGGGTTTAACATCAAGAAATCCCTTTACCACATTCTAAAAAATGAAAGAATACGGGATTAAATGAGCATCTTATCTATAGGCTTCATAATATTATAATTTTTTATTTTTATTTAATTAAGGAAGGAATACAGTTACATTATTACTCATAATATAAAAAGTTATATAAAACAAAAACCAATTAAGTCTTCACAGTTAATCACAATGTTAAATTATTCTTTTGCTATATAGAACCAATTTGGAAAAAATAATCTTATTGAGGAATTAGAACAAACTATATTTATCTAAAATTTATTTCTCAGCAAAAATAAAAAAAATTACAAAAAAAAACCACAAATGTTTCAATTTTACACGTTAACTTTACACAATACATTAAAAACGCCATAAATTGTTGAACCAACACGCAAATATGACAACGAGAATTTCGAATTTTCCAAATTCAAAAGGGGAAATGTTTAAATTTTTAAAAATGGAACACTTCAGTTATAAACGCCTGTGAAGCGCTGTGATAAAAAGCGTGCGCCTGGTCCAACAACGTGTACGGATGAGAAATGGCTGCCAGTACGAAGCAAAAAAGTTAAATACGTTTCGTTCTCTTCACTGGTTATATTCCGAGTTCTATACAAGAGACGTTTAAATTTTTCGAACGCCTAGCGAATTGTGCTGAGATAAGAGATGTAGAGACAAGTTTTGGGAAAGCCTTTTTTGAAAACATTAAAGCCTACACAATTTTTTTTGTGAATTTAATTGAAATATCCCTCAGTATTGATGCTATATATGCAGATATCGACGCTGAGAAGCAAAAACATAGTTAATGACACATGGAGTAATTATTTTTTTATTACATTGTTGAAATCAGTAAATTAAACCAGGTCGATTGGTGTATGTCTGGTAAACATTTTTGGTTTTGTTGGTTACTACGTTTTTGATTCCTAGAGTCGATATTAACAAATTATAACACATATTAGACCGTTGGCGGCAGTGTTGCCAGTGATGACTTACGGTACCGAAACGTGGTCTCTCACAGTGGACCTCATAAGAAGACTCAAAGTCACTCAAGAATTGCAAACCTTAAGTGGCAATGGGCGGGGCACATTGCTCGCAGGACTGATGACCGTTGGGACATTAAGGTTCTAGACTGGCGACCACGTACTAGAAAGCAAAGTTTTGGCAGGCCTCCCACAAGGTGGACCGACGATCTAGTGAAGATCACAGGAAGCCGATGGATGCGAAGAGCACAAAACCGTGAAAATCCTTGGGGAAGACCTATGTCCAGCAGTGGACGTATTTTAACTGATGATAATGATGTATAAGCCCTTACACAACACAACCACATTGAGTATGTACATTTTGCAAATTTTAGGATTATAAGTTAATAAGAACAATAGCTTCAAATTATGTCTTTATTTTTGTCTGATGTTATTTTTTATCCTTTTAGCTCTTAGCCTTAAGTAAGTTCTATTATGTTGAGACTAATAAAGAACATAGAAGAGGAATACAACGGATTTATATATATATATACACCGGTCTAATGCTATACCTCTTATGCTCATAAAGTACGACGGAAATATCATCGTACAAACGATGATATTTCCTATTGATTAGATGTGCGTATACAATTTACTGCTTTACGGTATAATAACAACCAACATTGTGGTATGGTGGGAAGTAATAACAGCCACATCTAATGCATTTGACAATTGTAATAATTATTTCGACTTAATCCAAAATAATCGGTCGGAAAATATCGACTCGAAAATTGAGAACGACAGTCGGTATGGCGGAACGATCGGCCGACGAGCGAATCGATTGAATTTTAATAAGCTGTGAAATTTTTCAGTGTACCGCGTTCGTTCGAGGCAACTGTATTCGCTTATCGATTACGGGATATCGGATATATTTTTCGCGGCGATGGCGGTCTGGCTCTATAGTGTAACTTTCTGAGCCTTACCATTTTTATTTGTACTGAACTTAGTGATAGAGAGAGGAGACAGTCGGTAGCGTATTATAAAAAGCGATACGATATCCTTGCCTTTAACAGCACAACGCCTATCGATCAGTATTCCAAACTACCGGACCCCGCCTTGCACCCGTCATCCAGAAATGTGGGATTACAAATCGCTATATCCATTGATTACTCTGGCAACCTTCATCCTTCAAACTGGAACACAGTATTGTTTGTACACTACAACATTACATTATAAAACTGCTTCCATGGTCTAATGGTATAGCCCCGCGCTTGACAAATCGAAGGTAGTGGGTTCGAATTCTGTGGAGGGCAATGACTTTGTGTTGTTGTTCCTGTTCCTGTTGTTGCCTGAAAAGTACGATAATCCATGCGTCGGGTGGGCATGTAAAAAGTCGGTCCCGGCTTCTTATCGACGCCATCTAGCGATGGCTTGGAGACGTCGTTATTAAGAGTTCGGTTTAATGTCACCACCTCTGCGCCTGATCTCTCTCCGGTCGTGTCGGTTATCCGTTCCATCGGACTATATGACTAAGGGAAGAGTGAGTGTACCTGTCTGCGCAAGCACTTGTGAACTATATTATAGCCTACGCATTTGGTTGATCTCTTGTAGATCGGCCGCTGTGACCGGAAGGACATTATTATTATTGCACATTACTGCATCGCGGTATCTTACCAAGCGATCGTTTGGTTTTCCCTAGACAGGTCATGTCCGCTGGAAGTATTTGTTCTTTCGAAATTAGTAAATAAAACACTGTTCACGAGATCGCTAAAGAACCTCCAATCACTATAGTTGTTTACTTATCAACACGCCAACAGCAACATCTAAGCAGCCACCGCGTTCAAGCCTCTCGCATTTCGCGAAATCTTCTTTCATCTCCCACACAGTGTCGACAAAAACCGATTACAGAGTGATATTCTAAAGTTTTAACAAAAAATAATTTACAGGTTTCGGCGCGGTTTAACGTCAGTTTCGAATAAAAACCCGCTGAGTACGTACCTTTGGGTGCGTCACCCCGGGAGAAACGTACCGTTTACTTCACCCTCGACTTCTGTGAAGTCGTTGTTCTTTCCCAGACGGATAATTACATGCAATCAGCAAGATCTGTCACAAAAGGTGAATCAGCTATACTATCCAATACTCCGTAGCTGTGTACTATGTAGATCGCACCAAAGTAAATAATTAGAAGTTTTGAAGGTTACCCAGGTTAATTACGACATTAGGACGTGAAACGCCTTTGTCTGTTCATTGACTTGTTGGTACAGTGGACTCTATAGTTTTTGAAACGTCGGGTATCCAAAATAAATTAAAACACGATCAGTAATTCTTTTTATGGGCAATGTATACGTTTTTACAATAGTATTCCAGAAAATGTCCAAAAAGCTCCTATTGCCAAATTAAAAAAAATTGTAAAAGGACGTCTGTGTGCTAAAGGTTATTTATACAGTAAATGATTTCATATAAGACAGCACACCTTGGGAATAATATGATCGCCTCCAGGCTAAGTCAAGATTAAACTTGTGAAAAATGTAATAATATAGATATATATATATATATTGTTAAAAAAGAAAAAAAAGAGTTAAAGTCTCTGAGTTTCTTTCGCCTGTTCTTCTTAGGACCAAGGTATTTTTCCAAACAGGTAGTAGAATCAATAGACATCAAAAAGAGATTATAAACCAATCCAATTTTGAATAAAGAACTTTAACTTTGATAAAATCAAAGTATTTTCATTTTAACGATTTTGTTTTCAGTTTCGGGACTGGCTGTGAAACTCATCATAAATGTCACATTAGGAACTTTTGAGTGTGTTACCACTTTCTCTCATCAAACGCAACCCAACTTTGTATTTACCAACAATGCTCTAGAAATTTATTGAGAGTAGCACCAGTGACGGAAAAATTAAGGAGTACCAGACTAGCATGGTATGGGCATGTCATGAGAAG
>DWHO01003379.1:0-12072 GCA_018247575.1 Eurytides lysithous rurik | reverse complement strand
CATTGGTGCTTGACACGTGTGCAAAATTTCAAATTGATCAGATTTCTAGAAACTGGTGAAAATTGTGCTCAAAGATTTCGTTACATACATACATACATACAAGCGAAGCTAGTATAGCTAAAAGCGTGTTAAAAATAGGGTAATTTAAACATAACAACACATTAAATACTAATATACGAAGGTAGTGCGTTAAAAAAAAACCGTGGAGTTATGAAACTTTTTCGAATGGTTTTTGAAGTCAATTCATATCAAGAGTGAAGTAAAAAGGCAACCCTATTTCACAATCGCATATTTTCACGCAGTGTAGGTATGCGCATACTTATATAGTGGTCTGCGGTTGCCTGAAATGACCGTGGACGTCTAGAAAGTCGAGGTGTTATCGCGCGTGTGGGCGTAGCTAACCCCTCTTTCCTCCCACCCCGGGCTAGATCCCCCCCAGGCGCCGAACCCGCAATCCGGGTAGTCTGCCGCGGAGGCGTTTTCCAAACAATTCTCGAGATCTTTATAAATCGCTCTTAGACGTACGCCAGAGCAGTTTCATCGGTTTTATTTTGGATAAGCGCAAATCATAAAAATGCATTGAGGTTATATATACAATGCCGTGATAAATCTAGAACTGTGCACACGACATGTTACATTCCAGTTCGTTATGCGAAAGTTATGGCTACTGAAAAATAAAATGAATTGTTATTGCGTGGTGTGTAACAAAATTTGTTAATTTTACTCTTTAAATGTTGAACTCAAAATATTCAGTTAAAATTCCTGTCATTCCATCCAACGTCGGCAATGAAGAGAAAGCCTTATTTCTCTTGAACTGCAGGTTTCACTTAAGTATGGCTCTGAGAAAGAGAAATTGAAAGCCCGCGACGAAACGAGGAAAGCCGAGAAAAAGTTGCATCCGGACTACGAAAAACAGCCACGCTGGGCCATTCGATACCTCACAACGACGTCTCATAGCATAAATCGATAATAGGAAGCCCTCCGACTAGTTCAGCAGTGCGTGCGAGCGACCTAAAACACCCACTACGGCTCGCAATGCGGGCTAAATATACAGCACCGCGCTTCCACGCCACATAGGAAGCGGGCTTATGTCCCGGCGGTAGGGTCGAGAGTCGCATGGCGACGCGGCGCGACCGGTTCCGTGCGATTTCGAACCGAAACAGTTCAATAATGAAGTCGAAAGTTGTGCGGCGGCGGGTCGCGGGAAGGCCGTTTCGCAACGCGCCCGCCGCGGTAATAACACAGCTAGGTGCATTCTCGTTGCAATTTCGCTCTCGGTCGGGCTGTGTGTTTGTGGCGCGCTGAAGATCAGGGCTAACGATCGGAGCCGCCCGCCGTCTCGCTCACGCGCGTCGCCCGCTCTCCGTCTCGCAAAAGAAACGCAACAACTTTATCTGACAGCGACGCGACTCGACGCCGAGAGGCTTTTGTGCGTTTTCCATGTTTATGGTTATAGGAGAGCACGTACAAGGGGTCCTTTGAACGCCGTCGCTGGCTACATAATTCTGCGACGTTTTGTTTTTGTTCTCCGGCCCTGTGTTTGTGCTCAACGGTGCCGTGTAGCTAGCTGAATACTGTGCGTGCGATATTGCGAGATAACCGCCCGCCTCTGTGCGCGGGACGCTGTCGGAGGAGCAATCTCGGGGCGATACGCTGCTTGATATATACTTTCTATTGCACGATAGGTTTCATTTGGAGTCTAACGCCAAATCAATTAAACTTCAAAACACAAAACATCTTCTAAATTAAAATATATTTACGTTAAAGGCATATTAACTGAGATAGTTAATAAAATTTTTATATTATAGAAATAAATGCATCCTTGCCGATCTAGCATTCTCTGATTATGCCATATATTTCAAAAAGAGAACCCTCGTAGTACGTTTTTGAATGACTTTCTACTTAACCCTATTGTCTCCAGATCCAATGAACGAAAATGTTTCAATTTCGCCCCAAGCACTAATCCATTATTGCTTTTGGGATAGATATTTTCGTTCTCTTTGCATTCGATAAATTATCATCAGATGTAAGTGTGTCTCCTTTACCATCTTCTTTATTATAAGAGTTAATACAAAACAAGTGATACAAAAAACTATAAAAAGCACTCGTTTTTTTTTGGGCTGTCCAACCGTAGCTAGATTATTTTTTAATCACCAAGGTTCTTTTAAAAGCTCGGTCAATATCGACAATTCATAATATCAGCCGCCTTTTTACCGATCACGGGTTTCCAATTACGCCATATGCTTTGTTTGCAACGCGTAGATTATCAGCTCATCAAACAAAACCGATGTTGAACGTCGCAACTGAAAATTTCTATTTTAAACGGCGCTCGATCCGAGCGGGCCATTGTTGAAGGCCAGCAATACAGTTATTACGAATACCCCACATCGGACGGAGTTCGTTCACCTCCTTATGTAATCAGTCATAGCTATTTGTTTGTGCTGCTGTTTGGTACGATACATAATTCTGTATCTTTAAGCCATTTGTCGATGATATCGCGGGTTATGTCCTAGCTCGTCGAATGGTTAATTTCTAATTACTTAATTTTTATTTTATTACTTTATTTGAGTTATTGTTTTGAAAAATAAAATTACTTCTTACCCTATTGGTATACCGTGCGACAAATTCACGGATACAGATCGGAAAACAAATAAATAATTGAGCTACGATAAATAATTAGATGGCCGTGAACAAGGAAATTTGAATGAAAATTATAACGCGATAAACTCCTTCAACGTTTATTAAATAATCTTCGTTTTTTTTTTAATGAAACTCGATTGTAAATCCTCGAAGATCTTTCGGTGTATTAAGTATTTAAGTAATTTATATATAAAAATAAGATCTTAAAAAAATTAGGCAATAGACTCTACCAAAAAAGATTTACTTGTAAGCTCAAGTAAATTTATTTCATTTATGTAAATCACTTGATATGGCCTTTGATTTATAGCCCATTAATGACAAAAGCAGTGTGAATGTGGAGCAACAATGCGATTGCCAAAATAAATTGCAGGTGATCCAACTGAAAACGTTTTATTTGCTTACATTAATTAATATGTGTTTTACGAGTTAATTACATTAAAAACATCGATGAATGTGTCATTGATGCAATACATATTCTCAGGTATTCTCAGTTTTCACAATAATAGCGCTACTGACAGACCTATAGACTTACACACGAAACGTAATACCGAACTTTATTCCCGACCGTTTTTTACCGAGCTATCGTAATACGGCACTCGCACGAGACGCTGATAATTCGTTAATCCGATGCCATAACGGCCGAAACGGGTTATATTTACTTTGGGGCACGTGCTCGGAGCTGAATGGTGGCTGCCTTGGCCGTGAACCCGAGGGACGCACGCGGTACGCACCGCCCGCCCAAACGGTCGGCCGCGCCTCTTCCGTGGCCCCCGGACCGACCCCCGGCCCCCACGGGCCCTGATCAATAGCCTGTTTCCTACTTACACAGTTTCCTGCTTACACGTGGCGCCAAACCTCCTCCCCCAATCCGGCCGCGACGACGTAACGAACAATCGCTTCGCTGCCGTTAAAACCGCTTTGGTAATGCTCCTGCTCCTGCCTTCGAATCGGTTTAATTTCATCGCTGGTTTATCGGAAAAAGCCATTTGTTACCGTTAGTTACCCAAAGCTATATATAAAACATCTGGGTCCTTATTGAGGTGGTTAATCACATACTTCGGCATTTGTCGATCTCAATGAAATTGGAGAAAGAATCCGCCACCGTCGTCGAATCATGCGTTCATAAAAATATAACCGCCTACTTTATCAAACCGTTCTCGTTTGAAGTAGCATAGTGTATCCAATACGTCCATGAGTCGCCGCAGTGGCCGGCGCGGCGGGTTATTAAGTAAGTAGTGATAAAATGTAAAACGATCAATTACCGACTGCGGCAGTATACATTGCTCGCACATTAGCATGACTGATGTATTTATAACCATCCACCGCCACAAAAAGTAGCGATGTATGCATCGCGGAGCGGCGTTCACGTTAGTAAGTTATTAGTACTTCCGTGGATTACTCCGCGTCGCAGTCGGTCGATCGATAGTTTGCCGTCTACACGATATCTATCCATTTTTACGCTAAGATGGTGTTTACACGTGTCTTTGCCACCAGCGAAGGTTCTTATTACAGTTTTTACGTCGGTGTCGTACGTCTGTCATTTCCTGTTTCTTTGATAGGTGCTGTTAAAGCGATAAACATATTGACGTAAAAAGAAAAACAAAGTACAGAATTAGGTTAATGTTTGACACGGACTGTTTTAAATATAATAATTTATGTCTAGCAGTTAAAAACTATTAATTGTAATTTTTTTGCTGCAGTTCTATCAATTTTGTTACCAATGAAAATAAGGAGGTCAACTTTTAATGGCCTATATTGCAGAATTTTGATAGAGGAAGAATTTGGTAAAAGATGAACAATTCTAGACATTGTATGTGGCAGGACTTTTTTGCAGCATCCTTCTATGTCGGCAACGCCAGCTATGTTCCGGCTTGCAAGGCAATATTGTCATATAAACAAATATATCTCTAGACCTGCGCTGGGCCAATCATTTCTAAAACCGTGTAGTTAAAGATACTTTTCCGAGATTAATCTGTATTATTGTCCAAATAATTATGACGTAAAAGAAATATTTCGTTCAGAATTGCATCTAAGACTGGATAAACTTCTGAGATATTACTTGTTGATGTTATATAGTTTTCAATATCGCAGTCTGAAAATACAGAAACGTAATAAATTGTTTTGAATCTTCTTAAACACGTGGGCATAGCTCATTCATCACTACCCTTCATGTTCTGAATAGCTTATTCAACGCGCCATTGGAAGCTTCAGGGCATAAAAGGCGTAGTACATATCACCTTGGCCAATTTTCACATCTGGTGTTGCCGCTACGATGGCCAAGTGGGTCGTGCTCGCTTCCAGCGGCCATTGTCAGTTGCGATGTGCTTGCGCAACCCGGGCCAATTCTCAACGTCGCGCTCGAGAACTTGCAGGCTTCGTACTTGAAGGTCGAAAAATTGTGATATTTATTTTTGTCGATATAACACAGCACGAGAATTTCCAAGGGGTTTTATTAATACTTAGAAAGAAATACTTTATAACTGACGACTGAGATATTAAAAAAAAGAACGTTCAAGTACGCAATTGTCATGTAGAAAAGATAAAACATCCGCCATTTTGCATTTTTATGTCGTCAACTATCGTACGTTATTCGGAATGGTGACGTAGGATCGTAATGATGTCATAAATAGTTAAATCTGTACAGAATCTGACTAACGTCGAATAAAAGAATTCACACGAGTACTTTTACGAACCCTGAACATATTACATTTTTAAACAGTCGGGTAAAAGGTTAATCTACTCTGGTAGAGATATCCACCGACTTATGTTAAAAGTGAAGTTAAAATCGCCTAATAAAGCAACAGATTTTCTATTCAGAACAGTACTGCTTTATGTTTTGAAACAAACAAATTTCATTGAGGTGTTGTTAGATTCCTTTGAGCCGTCCTCAATGGAATCTAACAACACCACAATGAACATACATTTCCTCTTAGATTATAAGGAATACCTTAGTACGTCTTAAATCTCAAAGCCCAATAATAATCACATTTATGGCACCTACCTTACGTTAAACGTTTTACAGTGAAAAAAAAAAAAGACTAAATCGTTTTACAATTGGCTATATATCGTGTAACATACCTACATACACAAAAAAAATTTAGGCCAATTGAACACCTCTCTTCGAAATTCTTTATAAAGTTCCCAAGACTGAGACTCGGCGCTGAAATAGTCACTCTGAGATGTAACACGGTCTTACTCTATTCTAAATATTTTCTCTGGAAATATTGTGTTTCGAGCGAGAACACGATAATGCTTGGTAATAATGCTTTGAGGTTAAGTTGCTGGGAACGCTGATAGTTCTTCGCCTCGTGGAAAGGGTCCTGCAAAATTGCCTGCTGGGTCGTGAAAGGCACTACTTAAATTTCGTCTGATATCTGGTATAAGTAGAGCTCACATTGACAACCTAGCGGTATCACTACAAGTACTGTAGACGTCCATATATCGAAATAATCGTTTCGTATTAAGTGTACCGTCTGTTCGCTCATTTATTTAAAATACAATCACATGTACGTTACCAACATCTTTAACATCCTAGAAAGCTCCAAATTAAATTAGAACGTAGAACTAAGCGCTTCATAAAATACGTCCGAAGCCGACGAGCGATATAAAGGGACGCATTCAATTGCCTCAATAATCCGTGATGGAGAGGAGCGCGGGCTTTTCGTGGCGATGTTACGAAATACGATTTCATCGTTGTGTTTCGAAAAAAAAAACGAAACTGGCCCCATTCAAGGGCCGAATCACGAGTCCCCGCTTCTAACGACTGGAGATCTCGCGTTCATTTCTTATTTCAGTCAACGGCCGCTCGCGGCCCCATTGTGCACGCTCCATTGACATCGATCTTTGGGGTTAGATTTAACCGTACCGAAATAAAGCCGTCGCGGCGTTCGCGCCAATACGACAAAACTCCTTTATATTGTACCGCGCACGTGCAGTGTGCCGGGGCCAGTTTATTAAAGGCAATAACGCTCGTGGACTTTTGAAATGCCCCGCGGAAACTGGTTGCGAAGCGGTAACCGTAATCGCAAGCGGCGGCATGCAAATTTTTTTTTTATAAAAACCCTCGTAGCTTTGAACTCGGTTGGTCTTCGGCTCATGCTCAGTTTAATACTAGAGCTGTATGTTGTTAGGTAATTATAGTATATCTAATGTATTATAAACATAGCAAGACAATTCAACACTAAAATGAAAATAGAAATTTACTTCAGCTGAAAGTGGAATAATTTTATAAGCACGTTCCGAGAAAGCTGATAACGACGATAAGCGAAGAAACTGCCCGCTTCTTTGAAAATCGTCTGCGGCTCATGGTTTTGTTATAGCATCATTATGGCCAAGAGTTGAAAATAATGACGATAAATTGCCTCTTGATCTTTGTCCGAAAGGTATACTGTCGCGAGTATTGCCAACGATTTACGACGACGAATGTTGTGAGCCAAAATATACGAAAGTTAAAACACACTTTGTCGCCGCTTAAAATATGTAATACATGGTTGTCATGTTAGGTATGTCTTATGAATAAAATCTCTAAGATTATAACAATCCGTGGCTTTGCGTAGCGGTGACAAAAATTAGGAGAGTACATTTATAATCATTTATTGATAGTTAGGGCACGCGGCAGTGTTTGGTCTAGGCATTCGATCGAATCGAGCGTGTGTTGACCGGGGCGATTCACCTTGAAACCGCACCTCGCTCTGAATAACGCGGCCGAGTGCAATTGCCACGTTTGAGCGTCGACGGCGAGGCGGACGGCGCGCTATTCGAAACGGGCGCGTATCATTGTTTCGTACAAAGCGGGGACCGGTCCGCTGTGGGTGAGCAAGTTGTGGAATGCATGGGGACGGACTGAGACGGTGTGATTTGAAAGTGTACTCTGGTGCGTCAGTTAGCTACTTTTTCGGCTCATGGTTCGATTCACGCCCAATGATGCGAAACTAAATGATTTTAATAAAAGTGTCTAGCGTAGACTCATCTATATTACAAGGGAAACACTATTTCGGGGTTGAAAGGTAACGTAAAAACGTTTATCAATCTCTAAAATACTGTACCGTGTACACATCCGGGATGTATCCTAGAGGACTATAGTATAGTCCCGAAAAATACACTATTTTTCGGGATAAAAGAGTAATACGTTCGGTAAAACTTAACGAAAAAATCATAATGACTCCAGTCTATTGCTTCGTGAAAGAAAAACAAACGAACAGACACTTGTATTTATAATATTAGCAGTGATTTATTTGATTTACACAATTGATTCGGTTCACTCGGGGTCTTACTGTATCGATACTCAGTAATACTACTGTATCGATACTTCCTTTAGTTGGCAAATTTAAAACATCGATAACGTATTAGGTTATTAATTCCTGCTACCTACTGACATAATCATTTTAAATATTCTGTCATATAAACAAAACCGCTGTCGAGTATTTTATTGTAGTTCGCTTATCAAATCATCATTTTACCGCAGAAAAAAACATTTTCACGAGCAACCAAGTGACCTGGGAAAAAATAAAACATATTCAGTGGTGAGGAAATTATCATGAATAATTCGACACGACAGTTTCGTAGGCAACTTGTGAAGTTCAAAATCTAGATCTATTGCAATCTATTCTAATCGATTCTATTGCAATTACGAACAAAATTTATCGAATAGTAGTAAATCGATAGAGACATTTCTGGAATACGAATTACAATAGCGTTTATTTGAATTTTAAAATGTTGAGATCGACTCGATGGGAATCTAAAGAAAAATCACGACCTAGATGATGACATTTTACAGAAACGTCAGATTGTTTATCGTAATATTTGTCCAATTTAGGAAAGAAGTTAAGCTGTTTCGTTATCCAAAAACTACTGATATCGAATTATCAAATAGAATGAAGTCAAATTATAATTGAAAATAACATTGAATTTTTGTATTTCTTTAATAACGTTGTGTTTCGCTTCTGAAAAACTTTTTTTACCCAAGACAGTGAAGGTGGAGAATTTATTATATAGATAATATATAAATAAACATTTAGGCCGTAAAGCATACAATTTTAAACGTGAAATTGGAAGGAATTACTTCTAGCTGTTTACATAACACATATACAACGAAATCTCGTCATTTATACATTACTAGACCATGACTGCGGTTTGGCTTATGTGACTTTTGACTTAGGGTCTTTTTCGAATATTTTCGGAAAAATAAAATGTATGAGCTCTCTGTCCTGCAATATAAATTTGACAATTTGTTGAATGAGAGGAAAAATTCGCCGCAATAATAAGTCACCATACCAACAAATAACAAATCATTCTAAAATCCTTGCCTACGACTGTCACCGCGTAAATCTTGATTTTATTTTAAAATAGTTGTTAAGAATTTATAATAGTTGTTTTACTTCATCATTTTGCCAACATGAAAAATAACCAATGTCACTGTGTCAATCCAGAATCTTTATCATATGCAGAAACAGTATCGCTTTGTTACTGCGCAAAGCAGACAAACTAACAGACATACGTACATTCTATTATATAATAGTAGTAAAACTTTAAATTGGCCTGGTTTCACAAAAGCTTTGTTCAATATTTGGCAATATCCATTTCACGTATTCCAGTGACTATATCTTGTAGTTTTGCAGTAGGTGTTCCAGCAGCGCATTTAACCTAAATAAGAGTACGGACATATTCAGAACAATTATCTTTAGCTCATACAAATACTTGCACCGGGTGGGAATCGAACCCACGACCAACGACGACGGAGCCATATGACCCGTTTGGCAACTGCGACAAACGGGTCAGGAAAATGGTTTAAAGATCTTTCTGACACCATATTGTTATGGGCAGGCGTTTTGCTTCGCAACAGGCGAATTGCCCATCTTGTCACTCTATATCAGGGGTGGGCAAATATTTTAATAGTCGGGCCACATTGCAGATGAAAATCTGATAATGTGTATAAGTATTGCTTACGATTTAATTTTTTTTATGCACCAATCTATGTTAGACAAAAACTAATATTTATGATTTTAATAATAATATATACAATGCATTACGGGCCAGACAAAATTCTACCGCGGGCCGCCATTTGCCCAGGCCTGCTCTAGAAGGTCCAGTATACGCACGGTGCGTTTTTCACTCACTTATATCATCTTTGATACTCAGTGTCGTTTGGTTACTTTTACGCCGTAGTTGACTCGAAAAACAAAACAAAAAAAAAACTAAACCATTCGAGACGGCTTATATTTTTGAAGACCTTCCCAGGAATTCAATTTTTTTTTGCTTGCTACTGGCCTTATTTGCCAAAAAAAAATGTATAAAAATATAGAAATCAGTCGCTTTGTCAAGTAACAAGAAAGTAACTCTTAATGTTTTTATTAAGAGGAACGCACAGCCCCAGGTGTGCAATATAAAATAAGAAACACATTATTAAAATAGCACAATACCAACATTTCGTTTCTTCAAACAATAGATCATCACTTTCACTATCACTACTCATTTGCCTAAGCATCTTCGTTAGTCAAATACAATAATCCCCACTATAACACGGTAGATTGGTTCAGCGTTGTATGAAAACGCGCTATAGGAGTAATCCTGTATAGTATGAAAATGCGTTATAAGAGTACCGTGTTATAGGGGGTATTACTGTATTTGAGTCGTGAGACAAACATGCAATAGTGAATAAAAAAAGCTACGTGAAGTGTCGGATTCAATTTATGTATTTGATCGTTACATGAGGTGGATGACCGTAGACCAAAAATCTGTTCAAAGGGGAACACAAAGTCAATTTATTTATAAAATTTATGCCCAACTGGGTGTATAAGAGACAAGTGATATGGGGAGAAAGTCACGTACTTGCAATATACATAAAGAAGTAAAATGGGAATCTTTTGTAAAGTGCTTGGCGAGTCTTTAGTATGTGGGAATGCTTAATGAAACATTTGTCACTTGTTTACGCTCGTCACATTTTAATTTATGTCGGTTAACATAAAAACTCTGTTAATATCATATCAACAGCTGCTTATGCACGTCTCGTTGTGCGTGGGTGTTGTATCGGTGTATATTTTACATGCTCACGAAAACATTTGTATACGGCCTTGGGGGAGAGCGTTCGCGATTGTGCGAAGGTTAGCTGTGACGTGGCGTCGATTTTTTTTCCGTAATGGACACTTTAAGAAGTGCTCATTGGACATTACCTATTTTTTTTTAGATAAAACGACCAGACGAGCAAGTCTCATGGAATTACAACACGTTTGACCATAACAGCATAGCACCTGATTGATTCTTCTTCGTTGTTCTATTTTTAAAAACGCTGCCCCTATTATAAGATAGATATATTTTGTATGATAAGGGCGGTTTACATTCATAAATTTCACGTAAACTAACGCCCAGATCCGAAACAGTTATCTGTAGTTCGTACAAATATTTGTCCCGGGTGGGAATCGAATCCAAGACCATCGATGCCGAAGCCGTTAGCGTAGCATCTGTGCCGAACGGCCGTCTGCTGCTGATGTTAATTATTAGCCGATGGTGCAATTAGTAAAATTATAGTCCGACGGTAAAAAATATTTATTTAGTTACTCTTATTTCTCTTCTTTCTTCTGACCTTATTCCACTAGGTGGAGTCGGCACAACATGTATGTTTCTTCCATACTCCTTTATCAGCCGTCATCTCCTCAGTCACACCTTTCACACTCATATCTTTATTCACGCAATCCATCCACACGTTCTTCGGTCTTCCCCTACCTCTCACTCCATCCACATTCATGTCTAAAACTTTCCTAATTTCCCTTCCTCCTTCTTATGACATGCCTATACCATGCTAGTGTGGTAATCCTTAACTTTTCCGTCATTGGTGCTACTCTCAGACTCCCTCTTATGTACTCATTCCTGATCTTACCCATTCTTGTTACTCCACTAATAAGAGACGATACTGGCAGTGCGAATGGTCCCTCAATTTGGGGTCTAGCTATGGTGAGGGTTTTGCAAACGATGAATCAAAATTCATATAAAGATATGAAACTTGTCCAGTTTCAAACGGATACATATTGAAATAACCATGATGTTATTAAATGCCCCATTTATATTCAGTTTTCTCAATGACAAGATATAGCAACGACGCGTTATACTATAAGTTTGTTTGTTTTTTGCAAACAGTTTACACCATGCAACTTAAATTTCGATCGCGAACTTACTGTAACAAATATTTCCTGTTGTTGTAATTGCAGTTCTAGTAATTTATTGAACATCGTAAAGAAAATTTGGGTAGCAGCAATATAAATTAGTGCATAACTAACAACATAATATATAGATAGGTTTGATTATGTAACATTGTAAACATTTTAATGCCGCCTCGTTATATTGTAAGTCAGGACAATATAACTTGTTTGATATATAAAGTAAGTAAAGTGACAGTGTATATATTTATTCCACTGCTGAGCACAGGCCTCCTCTATACAG
>DWHO01003378.1:0-12074 GCA_018247575.1 Eurytides lysithous rurik | reverse complement strand
CCCTACTAAGGAGTAAAATTTATAAATTTTAATTAGCACATAATTCCCGCAACGCTCAAATTTAAAAATAAATTATTCAAGCCGGGCTTTTGAGCTTGTATGGTAGTACCGCCACTAAGACTAGAGCAATACGAATAATTAAAACTCGCCAGTACGTATCGACCATAAAAATGTCCGAAAACAATCCAATTCTCGACAGCAATTGTTATTTTCGCCACGTCACCGAAGCGACTCAGTTATGGCGTTCGTTATCATTGACGTTGTACCGTGGCTTGAAAAACTTAACTGGGGTTAATTGCGCTGAAAATGCGACGGTTGCACGTTTGAATTGAATTAAAAACGCTTGTCCCCTACTATCTGTAAATATTACTTTGTGAAGTATTCCAACTTCGATACCTCTCAGACAACGGCGAAACAATTCGAGATTTATTAGTGACTAACATTGCGGTTAAGCACGCGAACACGACGACCTTTAATATACAGTATGGGTGACCTGACCCCCAGTAATAAATTATACGGTCTAACGTTAACTAATTACTTTGTTTTACCATTGTATCGGACTCGGTTACGGTTAAACGAGGGCACAGTGAAAATTCATAACTGCGTACTATGTCGTCTTTCCACATCTATATATTTATATGTAGAGAGAAAACTGTATCCTTTTTCTAGCCTATGAAAATTGACAAAATTATAGTTAATATTAAATATCTTTGCGGAAATCTAAAATTTTTAAGTCTTTCACAAGAAAATCATATTGAATTAGAGAAGTGAATGTGTCCATTGTTAACGTTTATACTATTAATGTTAACAATGTGATTGGTGAAATCATAAATGTCACTGTTAAAAAACTATATTATTCTACGTTATCAAGTCAGACTCTTTGAAGAAAACATCTAAGCAGGTGTTCCCTCGGTCGATTTCGTCCACTAGGGTAAGCCTAGTAGGCTATCGCTAGTTTGAATTAATCTTCAATTATTAAATCAGCCCACTATTTAAAAATACCAGTCCAATGCAAAATTAAAATTTAAAACATAAACAACTTTCTTCTTTACTTACTACTTAAGCATGCTTTCATAAAACTATTTTGATAAAAATCACAGCTATACGCCACAGCGTAGAAGTAAGAAGAACAGACCACACAAGCATACTTGGATTTATTTTTATTATGAAAAGTCGGTAAAATAAGCAACAGTCTATAACAACACAGTATCATCCAAAGAAGTCATGCGAAACTGAGAAACGAGCAAGCGGTTCACCTGATGGTAAGCAATCACCGCCGCCCATAAACGTTTGCAATATTACAAAAAATACAAATGCGTTGCCAGCCTTTAAGGGGGGAGATTTTAGAAGTGAGAGCGATGATGGGGTAGGCGGTGTTAGAGGGTGTGGAAGAGGAAGGAAGAAAGTGAATGGAGGTAGAGGTAGGAAGGGGAGGCAGAAAATGGGCCACCTCACGCACTGGATGAAATGCAGAAGCAAAATCACTTCCACTTTACGCCGATTTTCTGTGAGGTCCTGATACTTATCCGGTTCGAGGCGGCCCATTCAGCAGCGGGAGCAGCTGCGTGGCTCTACCACCGTTAAAATCCTATCCTAACAAAAAGTCGCTTCTAATAACTAACGGTAAATGGCACATATTGTAAAGGAATACAAAGTATTCGGAAGAAATATTAAGGTTCATTGCAAGACTCCAACGGCGTGTGTAATGCGAGTAAACATCATGATAACGACGGGCATTACAATTCAAGTTTCTAGATGGCTTTGATCACGCGACCGCATCGTCTCTTGGTCTGAGTGAGCAATGATACTGACACTACACAAACTATGAACATCGCTCTAGAACTTAATAAAGATTTTTATTTAATTATTAATAAGACACGCCAACAGCACTACATATATAACATTTTTATAATGAAAATAAAGACAAAGGTCAATGGGTATGTGTGCCAATTATATGCATGTGTAACATTTACACAAGATGCGTCATAGCTTTAATTAAACTAATAAAAATATACAAATTATTTTTCATGCTATAACATTATTTAGAATACATTATTAGGTACGTAGATACATTATGTAGGTACGTAGACAGTTTTCTTTTACAAGAAGTAAAAGGTTGTACAAGGAACCTGGAATAAGTCTACGCCTGACTGGTGAATTTAACAGGATGATTTTGTTCCTAGGGGACCGGGGATCGGGGGATATGAAACCTTTGGTATTTCTTTTTAAAAACCCTAGCACTTTTGCACCTCTTTTTATAAAAGCGACTATATGGGAATTAAATTTTAGTTTACTTACTATCGATAATAACACCGATACTACGAATTACACTTACACACAAAAAGTAAGTGAAGGTGATATAATTTAATTCTGAAGACAATTTGTAGGTCGACTCTAGTTTTGTATGTTTTCTTGAGATTCTTGTATGAAATGATTTTTCCCATTTATCCCAACATAATGTTATATCTATTACACCATATACTAAATCGATCAAGATCATCTTATAAGTGTTCAGAGACGTTTATTTTACAGTTTTGTATATTTTCAAGTCGTCAGTGAAAAGACAAAATCAGCAGTCACGTATCTCTAAGGTTGTCATTTACAAAAACAGAGTGATGTTATTGATAAAACAAATAAGGTCAATATGGAAACTCCTTCTGGAACGCCGGCAGAAGCTATAAAATCTTGTGATCAGTAACCACTTACCACCACAAACTGAAGTCATTTTGCTAAGTACGAAGGAAATCACTCTCATAATGACCTACTAACTCCTTTTTAATTGGTTTATTAAGAACGAATTGCACACTCTATCGAATCTGCTGACTTTGTTAAAGAGATATAACATTCGGATAACACATCTGGATGTATTATTATCTTCTAATAATCGTTACTGTATTCACATCTGACTGTCCAGTAACGGATAGTTATCGAAACGGGTTTCGTCTCTAGTCAAATGAAATCAAAATATATTTCGCAAGCACTTTTGAATCGTCATTTGTACATTTTAGTTCGTGATGAAGCTATTACAGGCCCGAAATGCAATTCTTTTAAAAAGAGCAGGCAAAAAACTCAACAGCCGCACTTTAAAATACCGCTACAATCTGTTAGATGTTAATACAATGTATTAGTTTTACCGCACACGAGTCAATTAAATGAATTCTACAAATTCTGAAGAAACTCCTGAACAGTACAAAAGCTTCAAATAATAAAATATTTCTAATTTTAGTTTTAAAAGGCCCAAGCGGTAGCTATAAAATATCTTGTAAAAATATTCTTGTACATTGACTGCAATGTTGAACAGAACGTATGACCAACCGTAAGCTGTAGTCTTTTTTCCAAAATACTACTATCGCTTTTGCAAAAATGTAAAAAAATATATTAATAATGTAATGTTACATATATGTATGTATTAGATATAAAAGTTTTTATCATGATGAACAAATAACAAAAGGAAAAAAAATGAAAGTTAAGTTTCTTGTGAAGTTAAAATCCAAAGTTTTCGCGAGGAACGTAACACTTATAGAGTCGGGGTCGTTTTATTTTCATTATCTCCGCAAATGGTGGTTAGTCGCCGCAAATTTACGACGTGGAGCAGCTCACTTCACCCTAATTTAAATACATTACCCGCCTTAAAAGAATTGCGACGGAAACTTTTTACTTATGAAGTTACAAGACGTTTAATGAGCTTATAGTTCAACTATGAGAGCGGTTACGTAAAGTTTCTAAGTCGAAACTCACTACGTAGTCTTCAGTACTACTTATAAGCTTTTGCTTTGGCAACTGCTTTGATACTATGTCCTTTAAAAGTTATCAAAAATCTTTTTTTATTTAAAGTAAGTCGGGCGCCTCGTGGTAAACGAAAAACAAACTTGCAAACTTGCCCGTTAAATTCAATTTTGATCTGCGCTCGTCATTTAGCGATCTCCTAAATGTTCTGTACCCATAACTTGCGTCCGAAATATCAATCCTGTTTTACAGTAAATGCGCACTTACTCACTTCACGCTGATTTTCTGTGAGGTCATGATACTTACCCGATTTGTACCAGCTCGTGCAGCCCTAGAGTAAACTGCTGCGTGACTCAGACACCAGCTCTGACACCGACAACTTATTTAATATTGAAAACATTTCAAATTCATTTCATTTATTACTCATTAAGAATTATAACAATTCACTTACAGTGAGATACAGATATCAAATATTTACATAAAAAACCTTAACCTAGGATCAATTAAAAATAATCACAATCACTTAAAAAATATTTATGCTTATGTCTTTTTTTAACTTTTTTTTGAATACATTAAGAGAAATAAATATTTCGTCTAATTAACACAATTTTTTTTTTAGATAAAACTAATTTTTGAATTTTTACTATGCCGGTTTACGGGCCGCTGGTTGCTGACCTCTGATTTAACTGGTAGAAACCAGTAACAACACAGTGCCACTTAGTATTTCAAATTACAGTAGATTATTAGTTTTTCGCTGGTAGAGCCACGCAGCTTCTCTCGCTTCTGAATGGGCCTGCCCCTCGAACCGGTTAACTACCACAACCTCGCGAGTGAGATGGTCGGTTGCCCATTTCCCTTCCCTACCTCTTCCTCCATCCTCACCCCCCTTCCACTCCCTCTCTTCTTCTCTCTTCCTCCTTCAAAAAATCCCCTCTTAAAGACAGGCAACGCATCTGCGACTTCTGTAACACTGCAAATACCCATGGGCAGCGGTGATCACTTACCATCAGGTAAGGTAAAAGATTAAAGCTGGTCGACACTCGTTACTTAGTAATATCGTTTTATATTACTGAGTAACGAGAATAATCCCTATGCTCAGTAATTACGATGGCAACATTCTCCACCAAACTGACACAGAGTTTGCATATATATTTCTGCTAGGTGGTAGAATAATTGCAATGCAGTGGCACCGTCATAATAACTTCTCATTATTGCATTAGTGACGTTTACTGTGATGATCATCGACATGAATGACAACGCGCCTGTGTGGGCGGAGGGCACTTTGTCCCAGTCTCTGAGGATCCGCGAGTTGTCCAGAACCGGGACTCCCATTGGTTCCCTCCTGGCCACCGACTTGGACGGACCCCTGTACAATCAAGTACGCTACACCATCGTGTGAGTACTATTTCTGATCCAAAAGATTAGCTTGACAGGTTATAGCTTAAATAAATAAATAGATATCAAGGGCCATCTTACACACGACCATCTGATTCCAAACTAGGCAGAGCCTGTACTATGGTAACCAGGCGACTGATTTGTATTTTAAATGTATACTTATATAGATAGTTAACACCCACACACAGAACAAATACTTCTGCTCATCACATCAATATTTTGTCTTGGTTGGGAATCGAACCTTCGACTTTACAGTCGGACGCACGAACATCTACACCAATTGGCCGGTCAGTTTCTTTAACTTACTACCCACTTCTTGAAATAAACTCTTGAATTCTTACTCCGTTGATTGTGCTTTTTTTGTATTGATAATCTTTACTTTGATCTCCTCATACCAAATCACACTCGACTTAAAATGTCGTCTATTTTTCTTTTCATAACATTTTCTTTGATATTTCTTATGATTTAAAAAGTATAATCCATTTTTTTATACTTTTACACAAAATAAGTTACCTGTGAACTATGTCATAGTTCACAGGTTAAGCTTTATAGGCCGCAACCATGGAACAACAGTATCAATGATTTAATTATTCACATTTTTACTATTTTTTTTATGATGTAGGTTGACAAACGAGCAAGCGGCTCACCTGATGGTAAGTGATCACCGCCGCCCATGGACATTTGCAGCATTGTAGAAGTAGCAAATGCGTTGCCAGCCGTTAAGGAAGGAATTTTTTTAAAGGGGGAGGGAAAAGGAGTGAGAGAGAGGGAAGAGGGGGAGCAATAGGGGCGAACCCTTGGGGATGGAAAAAGAGATGGGAAGGGGAGTGAGAGAGAGAGGAAGGAAAGGGAGGGGGATGGGCCCCCAGCCACTTCACTCACTGGACGAAACACAGAAGCAAAAACACTTCCACTTTACGCCGATTTCGATTCGTAGTACTTATCCGGTTCGAGCTGGCCCATTCAGCAGCGGGAGCAGCTGCGTGGCTCTACCAAAATATACTATAGTGGTAGAAGGTCGTGGGTTCGAATCTCACAGGCTGATGACTATGTCTTATTGTCTCTTGGTCGTGTTGAGGCTTTAGTGCAACAAATGCGTTGCTCTGCCATAGTAATCAATAGATATCTACAGGCCAAGGAACAACACGCCCGCGGACCTAGTGAAGATAGACTTTTACACCGGCCAGTTGGAAGTGGACGAAGATGGAGCGATAGACGCTGATACGCCACCACGTCATTACCTGTACTATACGGTGGTGGCCAGCGATCAATGCTACGCTGAAGACCAGACCACCTGTCCCCCTGACCCCACCTACTGGCGCACGGAAGGGGAAGTAAGTGAACTTAGTAAAAGGAGGAGTGAGTAAACGGAATCAAAAGAGTTATAGACAATGATCATTAAAATATATATGAGTCTATGCTTTAGAAACAAAAAAAAGACAAAAAAAAAGAATTTTTAAAATGTACCTATGGTCGCTTAGCGGCATAATTTCGGCCGCAATACATTGAATTATAATTAGTAATTATAAGCTCAATAGTTATATCTCTAAAAGAGATTTATTTTTCTGAAAAAAATCGTCGTTTTTTTTTTTAAGTTTAATTAAATATGACATTGACTATGAGAATTAATGCAAAGGTGGCTTTTATATCAAATCTGATTTATTTTATTTTATTTACATATTTATTTATATACTATAAATATCAAATTTCGGTTCTGCCGGGAAAAGCCGGCAAGAAACTCAATAGCTGCTCTTTTAAAATATCGTTACAATGTTTAAAGATAAAATATAAGCTACTACATACCACATCGAGACAATTGACTTCATTTCACACATTCAGATAAAAACTGTTGATATGCACAGCATAATAGGCTTTATAGAATAAGATGTTTATTATTTTGGTTTTAAAAGAAGGAAAGGAAGTTTTGTTATATACGCGTATAGGCCAATGAGAGAGCTTTGCACTGTGTACCTAACAACTCCTGTAGCCACATAACACCTAACAACTGGTCAGTACGCGTACAATCTGGAAGTTTCCAGATCACCATCGAAGTCATCGACACCAACAACAAAGTACCAATCGCCAACGTTACGCAGTTCGATACGGTGGTGTACGTATATGAGAACGCCACGTCGGGCGACGAGATCGTACGCATCATGGCTGGCGACGATGACAGGGACGGTAAGTGCACTGTTATAACCGGCCAATATAAGTCTATGCTTCCAGGTCCCTTTACCCCACCAAGCCAACATCCCTTATAAGCAACCTTTTCAACACTCAAATACATAAATAAAAATATATCAAGGCACGTCTCACACACGCTGATGTCCGATCCCAAGCTGGATATATGAATATGTATATTTTAAATGCGTACTTATAGATTTTAAAATATCATCGGTCAACCTAGTTGGGGATCTACCTACGCTGCGCCTACCAGTGCGAGGCCGCCATTCCAGCACCTTAAGTCCCCAACGTCCATCGGTTCTTCTGACTGTTAGCCCCGCCCATATATGTATAGATTCTTATAGGGACTCCATTTTTTTTTTTGATAAACAGAAATAACAAACACTTGATAATTCTCTCATTTCAGCGATGTACAACACGGTGCGCTACCAGATAAACTATGTAGTGAACCTGCGCCTAAGGAACTTCTTCGCCGTAGACCTGGACACCGGCCAGGTGTTCGTCAACTACACCACCGAAGAGACCTTGGACAGAGACGGGGACGAACCGGAACACACAATCTTCCTCAATCTAATCGACAACTTCTACACTGAGGGAGGTAAAATTTGACGACCACCCATCTACGCTAATCGAAAGGCTGTCGATAGCCCGGGTTTACAAAGTCAAAGTTATTTATTCAAAATTGGATTGGTTTACAATCACTTCTTAGCGTTATTAGTTCTACATCGTTCGGAAAACAAAATGCCCCGGTACTGAGCTTTTGCTCATGGGCTTTTTCTTTTCTTTTCCGGCGAAAAAAACTCGGAAACACAGTGCCGCAATGACTTAATAAAAATTACCTGCTACCGTCCGATCCGACCGATCTTGAATGCCATAGAGTATATTCGGCAACGTAGTGCGGCTCGCTTTGATGTTGCAAATGTCCATGAGTAGCAGAGATCATTTACCATGAGTAAGCCGCTTGCTCGTTTGCCTTCTATTCCATAAAAATGAGACAGCAAAAAATTATGCCCAAATATATAAACACATATCGTCTAAGCTGTTTGTGAATAACTAAAATCGAAGTGTTACTTTGCCTGTGATATATTTACAAATCAATACAGGTGTTAGTATTTGTCGTGTTGTTTATATCTTTACGTTATAGTTAATATTCAATAATCCCAAGCTGTGACATTTAGCCACTTGCGAATACCATACTTTGATTGATAAATCGTCTAAACAGCTATAAGTCAAATCATACCATCTTATGTTTAAGGGAATACAATACATTATTAAGTAATATAAGGAATTTTATCACTCTTTACATTATTTCAAATTCTTATCGACTGGAATAAAGATATGAAATGGCAGATGTCAAAATAACGTAGTTTATTGGTTAGCTATGTCATTTTGACGTTTGATCTCTCCATCTGTTCTGGTATCGGACCACTTATTGAAATATAACGGTTCTACAGTTATATTTCAATAAGTGGTTTGTTTCGCTCTATGCAGAAACTGCCCACTACATTAGAGGTTTTATACCGTTAGTGTGTTCAGTTTAATTTTTTCAATTACGGGATCAAGTTATGTCAGGTTCTCCTAAGCAGTGGTTTCCTAAGGAGTCCTTCCTTTGCCGAGTCCTCCTGGAGTGGTATTTGCTTTTTATAAAGTTATTGTATCACCAAGCAGTAAAGTGTAAGCATTACTATCCCGGTTTAAAGCACCATGTTGCCAGTGTAACCACAGAACATATTAGATACACTATCTTAAATCTTTGGATGAGGAGCGCATGCTACTTAATTGTTATGGGTACTGCATGCCTACCATTATGTACAAGACGAAAATAAACTTACATGTTATATCTAGTTTTATTTCCGGTAAAATTGATTCATGACAAGGAATCATAATTTCAGACGGCAATAGAAATCAGAACAGCACTGAAGTTCTGGTGGTGCTGTTGGACGTGAACGACAATGCACCGGAATTACCTGAGCCACATGAACTGTCGTGGTCAGTTTCGGAGAACCTAAAGGAGGTACATGGATTTGAATGAATTGGATTTGGTTTGAATGACATTCATTTCTCGTAAAGACTGATGTTGTGTACTAACAATGATATTGAATTAAAAAATCTTGAGGCAGCTTAGTATTTAATCGCAATGAAGCTTTAAGCTAAACAGACGGCTAGTCGACGTAAGCATACTGCACGATACAACAGCGATATGTACACAGACACGCATACTTGACATTTATTATCGCGCGAATATTTCTCAAGTTCGATCAGTGCAGGTTAAAAAACGTTTTTTCCCTTTTCACCCGGAAATAGACGGATAAAGCAAACTATTACGCAGTTTTTCCTTTTACTGTTGAGAAGTAAATCCTTATTAAAATGTACATTTATCAACTGTTTTTTTGTGACACACTCTAATTCATAATCATAAAAATGTTGAAATGTCAAGATACGCGAATTTCCATACATTGGCACGTACGTTTTAAAAAGTTTGCCGTAAAAACGGTAAATTACACGTTAACTTTTAATTAACTCTCCATATTCGTTTATTCATTCCTGGTGTTCTGCAGGGTGTACGCTTGGAGCCACATATTTACGCGCCAGACCGTGACAAGCCTGACACCGATAACTCGCGCGTGGGCTACGCCATTGATAACCTGACCCTCACCGATCGGAACCTGGAACCTCCAAACCTTTTTACTATGGTACAGATACAAAATGTTACTGGTGAGCTCGAGACCGCAATGGACTTGCGAGGCTACTGGGGAACCTACTCCATTCATATACGGGTGAGTCGGAAACAGAAACACGAATTTTAATGATTTCTTGTATCTACGCGAATAATACACATTGTTTCAGTGAAGCTGTTTTAGATATTTTGTAGCGTTTTAACTTCCATGACCATGAGAATACTAAGATGTTTCACGTCCTAATGTTATAGTTAATCAGGGCTACTCTAAAAATTTAAACGACAATATTTTAATGGCCCTAACCACTACAGGTATATTAAATCTTCGCATTGGAACCCCAATGCACCCTAGGAATGATTCGCGAAGCTATTGAAATAAAAAAACATTGTAACTTCAATAGAGTGGTTAAACATTATCACTTGCACGTGTGTCTATAATGAACATAAAATAAAGGCAACTAATAATAAATGTAACCATACCAACAATGCATACAATGCATCCATACCAGCAATGGACTTAAACATAAGCTCATACTGAATGGATTGAACAAAAACCAAGGGACCTGAATCAACTAAGCCTTGACCATGGGCTCTTAGACGTTGACGTCGAAGTGGTAGTGTTTTTGCTTCCGCGTTTCAAATGTGGTAGATGATGACCCATCCCCTTCCTTCCTCTCCGACTTCTCGCCTTACCTCTGCCTCCATCCTCTCTCTCCCTTCCTACTCCTGTCTCCTTCCGATCACCTCACCCTCTCTGCTCCTCCCTCCCTCTCGATCTTCCTCTCACCCTCTTTTAAAAATTCTCCTCCTTAAAGGGTGGTAATGCATTTGCAAGCCCTACAATGTTACAAATGTCCATGAGCGGCGGTGATCGATCATCAGATGAGCCGTCCTCCTTTGTATTTACGTTTACTCCTTGAGAGAAAGTCGAGAATTTAAAATAAAAAATATACGCCTTATGAAATATCTTTCATTGTTACTTTATTTTCGGCACAAAATTCAGCGCTTCCATTGTGAATTTGTCTCACGCAGGCCTTCGACCACGGCCACCCACCGCAAAGTTCAGAAGAACACTATGACCTGGTCATCCGCCCGTACAACTTCCACGAGCCGGAGTTTGTCTTTCCGCGCCACGGTACTACCGTGAGACTAGCAAGGGTAGGTATGTTTTTTTTGTATAAAGTCAATTGCATACGAAATCACTCTTCTCGCTTTTCATTTATTGATATTTTAATGTTAATATTTATATTCAAAACAATGCTTAGAACTGAATTGCCTTATTTCTGTATGTTTAGTATATAAAAATATGCATATGTAATAAAAAGTACTTATCAAAGATGTAATAATATGCATATGCAATAAAAAGTACTTATCAAAGAAACGTTTGAATTTGAATCTTGGTAAAGCGAACATCTTTTACTTCAAAATTTTTTAACAATTAGTCAGACAACAATTACAACTGAAAGTTTTCGTACTGTTTACTCGGTAGGTGCTGTTTGTATTGTTTAACACAGTACGTACTTACAAGAACCAAGTATTAATAAACATTGAGGGACTGCGTTTACTTTTCTGTTTCGTACGATGAGTAATAGAAAGGGAGGCGTTCTCTTAACAGTTGGCAGCACTAGCGACATCTCTGAAGTCCACGGGCAGCATTATCAAATGAACCACTAGCTCATTATTTATTCTTCTTTAAAAAATGCCGTCAGGTGAATCCCCCGCTAGTCCTTTTATGTACTCGTGATGAGACTAGTAAGTCATGCGCTTGGTGGTAAACAACAAGCTTGCCCACACAACCGCATAATATTTAAACTGCACCCAATGCATCCAATTCAAATCAGCGCTGCGCTTGTCAGAGATGTAAGACGGTATACCTCCTTGCTTAGTAAACAAACTGGCAATATTGCCCTTCGAAGCGGAATAGAATGGTGGAGGAGTGCGTAAACATTATTGAATGCTGCGATAGTAAATCTAGCAATACTGTGGTACTACTCCCGGGCGGATAGTATTTTTTTTTTGTAGTAGGCTGACAAACGAGCAAGCGGTTCACCTGATGGTAAGCGATTACCGCCGCCCATGGACATTTGCAACA
>DWHO01003377.1:0-12076 GCA_018247575.1 Eurytides lysithous rurik | reverse complement strand
GCTCAAACTTTTTAACCCAAGCTTTAATTAAATTAACACTTGGACACTCACTTACACGTTGTAATCCGTATTCAACTTGTGTAAGTTTAATCAGGGTCGATTGTAATAACGAGAAGAAAGTGACTATTGTAGTGTGTGTGTGTGATTTGGACCTGTGTGGTTTTATTACCGAATTACCCTTAAATATGGACACCGTTACCGACGATACGAGAAATATTCTATATCTATAATATTACATATCTGGAGCTTATCTTATCTCCAAATGCTTAGTTTACTTTTAAACACTATTAACACAGTAATAATATATCACAAGTCCCATATAAATGTCTAACTTTAATGCTACTTAACACCCATTTGTTATTGTAGCGAGTTTAGCCACAGACGCTGTTAAGTCATTATTTATTTGGGCCGCCTGTTTCAGTTTAATATGCCTTCGTATAATTAGATAAACTATTTATATAAACATATGGTGAATTTGTTAGTATTAAGAATGTTGTGCATAAACTATCTATGGTGAGAGGATTTCGGCAAAACCATTATCAGGTTGTAACAACCTTACAACATTACATTAACGCCATAATCAGTAAGGTGGAAGCAATGGCAGTTTAAAGTTTTATCGCAAAGTTTTAAGATAGTTTTAGGGAGATTAAAATTTCTTACCCATTATGTTAATTCCATTTTTTTGCATTGATAGCTTGCCATACTTAAATGTAAATTTTTCCATTACAGAAAAATGAATTGCAATAAACTGTGAAATATAAGGAAACGTTACTTACGTTGGTGATTTAATCATATGATATGTGAAGTGGCTTGCCCTTAGCGTAGTGCAAGCGATTATTTTTGTAACATATTACATAATACAGTGTGTTACTACATAAAATGCAGTTATCCATAATGAACCAGTTACAGTAAGAAAATTATGCATATAAATACATTATTTTTGCTCCGTAAAGTTGGATATTTTTGAAGCATATCTGTTTTTGTGTCTTCTTTAATGGTATACGATGCTCATTATAACATATATACACTCTAAACATTCACATATACACTAAAAACCTAAAAAAATACTCTCCGATTTTATTCTATAGCTGAGACCAAAATGACTCAACTTTGTATGTTACACTTAATTATTACAAAAATAAAGTTCCTGCAATTTAGTTGCAACTTTTTAAATTTCTTTTTCTACATAACATTCGCTATCTTCATTGAATTAAGATAAATGATATCTTAAATTACGTTGACGAGACGCGCGACCTACTTTATAACGACCTATGGTAGGTGAAATTAAGTACTAATCAATATTTTGAGCAAATTGAGAGCGTGTTCATTTTTAGCATAACCTAATAATTCATTCCTTTTTAATGTTTAAGTTTTTAATACGTAACATAACCATTTAATTAAAAAATCTACTGTCTAAATAAAATCCCAACACCCGAAACAAATATAAGTGAGGTGTTTATGATTAAAAATTATGCAACATACGGTCTTGGCGTAGACTTGTTCGACCTCTAACTATGTCTTTGTGTAAAATAGCATATAAGAACGTCCTTTTGAGTTTAAATGACTATATTTGATGGGATAGCTATCTAAGTAGAGCTTACAAAACAACCCTTGTTAATGTTCCACTTTCCTTGTTCAATTTTCTTTCCTAAAGTGACTGGGAAGCTTGCAGTCACACACTCGATGAAACAGAACTTATTGTATTACAACGATCTGAAGTACTGAAAAGTGAAACCGATAGGGTAACGTATCGTTTTTATAAATACAGTAGTAGAAATTACTATTAAAAATTTATTCCCAATTATTCTTCATGAGGGCAACGTAAAGAAACAACACATATAAATATAAATATGTCAGCAGTTACGCTGCATAAATTATTATTCTAAAAGAAGAAAAATCTTCATTTCTATAGAATAACATAAACGCATGATTTAAAACAAAGTATATGATTCTTCAGCTTTAGGTTAAGCATTTAAAATTGGTAAATTTTATTCCAGTTGTTTTATGTTGTTTCTTTGGTCCTACTAATGAAGTCTTAGCATTTCGGAAAAAAAATATAATAGGCTAAATTTTATTCTATGTTGAGATTTTGTCCCGAAATAATATTTATAAAAACACGACGCACTTATCTACCGTCAACACCGAGTTAATTCATTAGCAATTGTAATATAAGAGATACTACTATATCTTAACTTAGTAACTTTTACAAAGTTGCCTGCAATAACAATGGCAGGTTGTTGCTAAGTTTCCACGTATGAGTTAGCCTGAAGTAGATATGTGGAAAAGTTTTCGAAACTCGCAACATAAACTATTAAAGCGAAGCGGGATCTTATAAAGTGTAAGTGCAGAAGAGTTGTATATAATTGAATCTGTTAAAGTAATTTTGTATAACTTTTCATCAAAAATATGAAAAACATTTTAATATATCTATAAAATAAACTGTACTTTAACGAACCAAAAACTCAACAATGGTTCAAAACATTTCAATAAACTTTTATTCATCGCCTTAAAATCTCAAGTATAACTTCATTTCCAATTACTTATTTTGTCTCTAACCAATTGCTTTAGCAGTGTTAGCGAGACACTACAGAAGAACAATTGCTGGATAAACTTAGCCAAAATATAATCGTAATTATCTAATGAAATGACAATTTGTCAAAATGAAAATATTCAAAATTTATACAAAATCGTTCAAGGTATTAGCAGCATGCCTAGAAAATAGGGATTTGGTGAATAATCTATTAAATTTTCCATTTAATATTTGCCCGATATCGGTTAACTGAAAACCATTCTATTGGGTGGATATCTTAAGGCCATAAACAATATGTCTCCTCAATTAATAAACTTTTTAAGATGTCGAGCCTACGCATCAGTGACTTGTCACCGGCCTAATGGTGAGCGGAATATTGGACCGTTCCATCATAGTGCTACTCGGTGTAATCAGCTAACTTAACAAATCAAACTTATGTTTGACAATACTCTATACTTTCCCAAAACAATGTCATACGTGGGATATTATACTGTTATATAAAAAGGAAACCTTATAATTTGACCATTCTAAGGCTACCTTAAAATGAAACTAATTTATGTTTCTTACCACACTTTACAGAACAGGTCACGTGTCTGAGATGATTCACTTCGTGATGCCATACTTATCTCGGGCTACCAACTTAGCAGCACTTTACCTACGCAGAATGAGCTTACGGTGTAATTATATATTATGGTAATAATTATAAACTATAGAATTATAAAGTATAGCCCAAACGTTATCACTGTTAAAGTGAGGATGTTTACTTATTGTAATAGCTTTAATAGTTTCAGAATCAATCAATTTTCATTCGCGAGAATTTGAGCTTTATTGAACCTGACATAATGCCACTAAAATGTAGTCGTTAATTACGAATAAATTCAACCGTTATTTCTTCACATCTAACAACTTTTGTTTACAAGATCAATTTTATTTACAAAATAGTAATTACTCTGCGTGTGTGAGGAATTCTTGACTGATGGTAGGAACTAATTTGATGAGGCTTTGTATTTTGAAAAAACATTTAAGGTAAAAGCACCTATTACAGCGGTATGCAAAATCGACATCTATCACGGATGTATTTGAAATTTTCGTATTTCAACACTGTTGAAATGCCGATTTTGCATACCGCTGTAATAGGTGCTTTTACCTTACTCACGGCAGGAGAGAAAATTGGCTATATAGGATGACAGAAAGGGTCACCATTGAAATATTTATTTACATATATGGATATCCTTTGTATACACTACATCGCTCAAGTTATTAATTACTAAGATACAGAGCAAGTACACTCACAATACATACACAATAAAATCATATATAACGTGATATAATCCGTTGAATACTTTCATTTTAAATGTTGTAGTATACAAGAAAAATAACACAGAAGAAAAAACATTCAGTTTACTGGCAAACATTTGCAAACTTTTTCCATACATTCCAACTTCTAAAACATAAATGGGTGGGGTCGTCTATAGCAGCATACACGATGTCTATAATAATATGGACAGCTACTTTGATCAAGGACATCTGAGTGACTTCAAATCAGGACGAACCATATTGGGCAGGCCTTTCCCTCCAAGTTTTGTCATATTTTATAATCTAACTGATTTAGGTCTGGAGTGAAGGAAGGCTAGTCTTCGTGTCGAATTAAGTCGCTCGTCACTCTAAAAGGTAAGCTGACGCAGAATCTTGCTGGAATACCAGTGTCTGTTATTGATCATGGTATAAGTATTAGATTCTACAAAGTCTGTAAAGACTGTATTTCTTTATATACAACTGCATTCGTTTTAACGCTTTTCTCGCAAAAAATATAGTTATATTATGTATATTAATGTAACTGTATGTCTTCCTTAATTAAATAAAAAAATAAATAAATAAAAAAAAATAGTTAAGCCCAATAACTCTTTATCCTCCGCTGCTCGCGCATACATCGTATCATTTTGTTTGCTTAGCTCTCCTCTGCGATCTTTACGGTCATCCGAAAAAACTTTTTTTATGCAGTAGGTTGACAAACAAGCAAGCGGCTGTAACGTTACAGAACTTTAAGGAGGCAATTTTAAAAAGAGGGAGGGAAGAGGAGTGAGAGCAAGGGAGGGGAAAAAAGAGGACGCGGGAGGGGTAGAAAGGGTTGACAGGAGAAGGTAGGAAGCTAGGGGGTGGAGACAGAGTGAGAGAGGGAGGTAGGGGAAGGAGGGGGATGGGCCACCGGCTACCTCACTCACAGGACGAAACGCGGAAGCAAAAACACTTCCACTTTATGCCCATTTTCTGTGGGGTCGTGATTCATGGTCGTGGTGTCGGTTCGAGCCAGCCCGTTCAACAGTGGGAACAGCTGTGTGGGTCTACCACCGTAAAGAAGTAAGGTTACGTGCCAAATCGTACTTTGGAACTACTGAAAAATTGGGATATAACCAAAAAATTCGTTTATTGCTCCATCAAGCAGTATAATAATATACCTCACGTGTGCTGCTATAGTCGACTGGCCCCACAGTTTGAGGGCTTGTATTCAAAATCAAAACGGTGTCCTGTTTTTCTTCGATAAGCTCGAAGCCCTAAGACTTCATTCAACACCCTTTTCAATGTGGTCCTGTTTTATTATGGTATTAACCATCTGAAGGACCAACATTTTCTGCTTACGGATAAGATTTCATTGGATTCGCGCCTTCACAGCTCTTATCTTTCTATCTATCTTTCTGACACTGAGTTCTAACAGGGGGAAAGCAACCGCGCCTTTTTTGTCTTCTACGCTTGAATTTTTATTAGGTATACCGTTTGATGGAGCAATAAAAGAATCTTTTGGTTATATCCCAATTTTTCAGTAGTTCGAAAGTACGATTTGGCACGTAACCTTACCTCTTTACATTGGTAGACCCACGCAGCTACTCCCGCTGCTGAATGGGCGGCTCGAACCGGATAAGTACCGCGACAGATACATGGAAGTTGTAACAGGACTACACTAGAAAATATACATCATGTATAATTAAGATGATGTGGATATTGCGTATTAACGAAGAAGTACATTCATTAACTAACAAAATAAGCAGCAGTCTTTACGGATATGGAAATAAAAGTTTTATTTTAGTATTATTATTTTTTTGACATTTTCGTTGGGTGACAAACCCGAAGATTTACCCACACTTAGTAAAAAATATTAGCTCGTTGGGGTCATCGGCTATATTAGTCGGTGGCAATCTTAGGTCAACGCATATTTGTTAGTTATGATTTTGTTTTTAGGTAAAGAAATGTAAATCAAATACTACTATATAACATATTCTCTACAAAGCTTTTGTACAGTCCGCCTTGAACCTCATACTCATGACATGCCAGTTTACTGTTGTAAACAATTCTGTTAATGTTTTGTTCATCTCAGTCTACTGCTAGACTACTTACCAAGCTGTCTATGTAATATTATTTGGAAAGTATTGATGTATTTTTATAAAACGTTTTATCTATATTTATGAATAATTTAATGTTGTATTATGTAATCATTATATTTATAATAGTTTAATCTTCTTTAATAATATATACATTACTTTTGGGCACCGGGCTTAAATATGTTACATGTTTATGAATGAAGAACGCAGCGGAGAACTTAATGGTAGTTTGAACTGTTGAGTAAGTTGAAAATCCAAAGAATCTTTGTCGTTATAGGCAAATGTTTCGCTTACTCCGCCTGTCTTCCTCATCTCCGTATATATTAACTACTGAATAAATAAAATAGGAATAAAATACACTTAAATTTTTAAGTTAAATAATATGTTGAATAGATTGAAAATACATTTCAACATTTTCGTTCTTTACACTTTGTTCGTGGGAAAAGAAGTAATAGTGTAATCCATATGGCTCATATCTATATATCTTCATCTTCTATACATTTTACATAACATAGCACTCGACTCGACTACGAACGACTCGAATAACGAGATTTTTTTAATTTCATGAAGTTATTCAAAAAATGGCTTAAACTACTAGATCTGAATATATCAGGTAAGACGTAATTAAAAAATGAAGCCCGTCTTCCAAGTATTAGCGCTACGTACAGACTCTAAATTGAGTTTTAGTTCCATCTTTTATCTATTGTCATCTTCAATTGCCGTAATTCTGAGAGAATATTCTGGTACGAAAGTCCAGTTATATAGCTTAGCCTGCTAGTTTAATTTGTAAAAATGTTTAAAAATAGACGGATATCATACACAGTTCTTTATTTAAGTGTAGGGAAGGATGAATTTATGTTAACTTTAATACTTTAATTGTATTAAAGTTAAAATTTATTCTTCCTGTACAAAATATAACTACCAAAAAAATCATCAGAAAATATATTTAGTTCCATCTATTGTCTGCTGTGTGTTAAATTATTATCTGTACGATTATTATTATTACTACAAGATTACTACTACTACTAAAAGATTACTAAGAAATTATGTAATCATAAGTTGTCGACACAAATGTCGATCGCATGTGGTCTTTTTTGTATGGTGGATAAGGTGAAGCACAAGTGAATATTTTAAATCCACTGAGAGCGTGCTCTAATATGTATCCCACATGCTTTTACATTCCTAAACCACGGCAAACGTATTGTTTTTTTAACGTGTACAATGAACTTTAAGTCCATACCGTGATTAACAAAGACCAACAGTAGACCTTGAAATTGCACTTGCTTTGGAAAAAAAATGATCACATTTTTAAAAATCACGATTTTTTTTTGTTGCTTTAATTAAAGAGGCCCCTTTCGCTGTTTCAGCATTTCTTTTAGGGCTATTTGTATCTCTGCAACGGTAAAATTGTAAGTGGAGTCAGTATCGACTACCGTAAAATCCGAATGGAATTTCAAAAATCCATTCAAACTGCCAGCAACCGTTCAAGTCAGTAAGAGGGGCTGTAGCGGATAAAACAGTTCACAACAGCAGTCAATAGTTTCTGTGGAAAAAAACTTTAAGCAATACCCAATGGAGATCATCAACAAACCTGCGTACTTCCTCAATGAAAATGAATTGATTGTTTTCAGACGAACCGTACAAAAATCCGTTTGAAGAACAATGCTTAGTATTTTAAAAAAAGAAACAACTGCCGTGGAAATGAAAAACAATAAAAAGGCAGTTTCTCTTTATCGCTTTTTTATTTAGTTCTTTCCCCGAGAAGAAGAAAAAAAGAAATTAAAAAAAATAAAAACGCGAAATATCCGTAAATTTGTTTTATTTGATAAGAGTAATATATGTAGATTGTTTTAGTTCCGCAAAAATGGCAAACATGAGAATTAACAGCAATTAATAAGAAATGTCTATTTTTACGTTCGACTTCAACATTAATGCTGCAAGAAATACAAAATTGCCTTTTACAACAACAAAAACTCAACAAATGATACTAGCAGCTGGCATAGAAAAACGCAATTCATTTTGCTGCCGACGACTGATATTAAGGTTTTAAGTTAAAATGAATGCAAAAAATACTGTGGAATCATTTTGTCGTACTGATTCGTTCTATACTGCACTGTAAATAAACGTTGTTGGATAATATACTAGTTCTGTCATATAATAAAAATTTATGAGTGCCTGAGTGCCACAAAAATACTTATTGAATTCGAATGTTTTATGAAAATCAAAATGTGCACCATTTCGAATTTTAATTTATTTTATATACGAAGTGAACGCTTAAAGAAGACTAAGCTGTGGTTAAAGACACAAAAAGATGGTCGCGCTCACACTGGGAGCTGGGAGTCTCAATTTTATCAGACAAAAGGCCTGTCCAAACATCAATTCTTTGGATTATAAATTGTGAATTATATCGCTTCGAGTAAAAGGCCTGCCTTGCCAAAGCCTCGTCCTGATTTAGAGTCACTCCAAACTACCTTGATCTAATCTAAGAGGCTAAGGCCTGGTGTCTTGTAACACAGGTCTTTGTACCCAGTATAAGCATCAGCTTCCAGAAACCTAATCTCTGTTGTTATTTAATTATTGTACTCTTGTGTTTGTTGTGAGAAAATAAACCATTATTTATTTATTTATTTATCAAAGCAAGCCCAGGTTGAATTCAAAATGGAACAAAAACGGTAATAAAAAAAAATTGAACAAGCTCAAGTAGCATATGAACATATGTTAATTATTTCACATTAAACATGTAACAATATTTTATGGCCAGGATTAAAAATTCAAGTTTTTAAATAAAAAGAATATTTATTCTTAAAGATACCTAATAAAATGGGTGATGATGACTGTTTGGCGCAGATACTAGGTTATTGGTTACGGTGGTCATAGGCTCGGGACAAATGTTTGTAAGAACTACAAAAAGTTGTTTCGAATCTGGGCGTTTGTCCGCGTGAAATTTATCTATGTAAAAAACGGCCTTATGATACAAGATTTTTCTATCTTACGATAGGCGTAGCGCTTCTTAAGAAATTAAAAATAATATAAACATAATCTATAATCACATATACAGCAATATATAACTTAATTATAAAAAATGTAATGCAATATGGTATTGAACATGTGCTATACAAAAATGCAATATACTCCTATGATATAGAACATTTACAACATTAACGACAATACTTAACTACTTTATAAGTAGCATTCTCTAAAATGATAAAAATAACGCCAAAATATTAAGAAATCTCGTCTGTAGTATATTCAAACTATAATTACTAATTCATACATATAAATATAATAATCAATTTTTCAAACTGATTCGGCAAAATACTGAAACAATTTTTGTTTTACCAACCATATTAATAGAAAATTAGGCAATTTATACACGTTATATTTAAAGCAAAATATATTATTGTTATTATTAACTGAAATAAATTATCAACCTTTGTTTATTTCGAACAAATTGATAAAATTAATTGGATGCATATTCCAAATTATTAATAAGCGTAGCCTGCCTCTACAGCCCTATGTATGTTATGGATGTAGGCTGTGATATTTGTAACAAGCAACGTTTGTCGGGACCTTTCGTACGGTTTTTACATTATATTTTTTTTTTCAATTATTTCGTTAAAAATCAGCCAAGTATCTAAGATTGTTTTAAAAAAAATTACAGATGGCTATATCTCATATTTAATGAATAATTATGAGTTAAACTCAATCTGAAAATTGTACGAATCTACCCCACATGTGGGGTACTTTCATACAATATCGGGGGCACCTTCAGACGCAATGGGTTATGTTCGTAAAAGTGAATATATATGCAAATAGAATGCAAATTCTTTTATTTGACATAAAATTAACAAAAATAAATTACTTCTCTTCTAATCAACAAAAAGTAATAATAACTTTTTTAATAGCAAGAGAATGTTTTGTTAACAAAAATTTTAACTTTTTTAACAAAATAGAGGAATTTTTTTTTATAAATTCTACTTATTATTAAAATAACTAAAATTACGAGATCAATTATATCTTTGCCGTTAAACAGTTTGCCGTTAAATAAGTTAAAGACACTATTGAACATTAAATTTAGACAAGTCGACAAAAAAGTGAACAATTTACAAGTTCTAGAAATACAAACTAAAGGAGGCTTCGGGTCAGGTAGGATTATTTCAATGTCAGTGATGTAAACAGTATGCATATCTTCGATATTTGGGACAACAAATGTCCTTGTCAGTCCTGGTTTCTTTCTTAAATAAGAGACACTAAATTCGGTCCGACTGTAGTGACTTATATCTTTTCCTATACAATAAACTACAGATTTTTTCTTTGGGAACTTGACTAAAATAAAAGAATTATCTTTAATGTTTTCTGGTAACACATCAAGTATCAACTGTCTTGTGTCTATTTCGTAATCGTCAAACAGTTTCATCTTCGCTAATGATGGTTGTTGAACCCTCTTGTAAGCTTATATCTGATCCTTTATATTTTGATGAATCTGTCTGAAATTTTGATGAATTTTTTTATTCTCTTAAGCTTTTCTTTCCTGTTCTAATTTTTTTTAATTGTTTTTCTTTGTGTTTGTCTTCAATTTGTTTTTTTTTTTCAGGCGTGTCAATATAAATACGTGATTTTCATGGCTGTCTTCCCTTACTTATTTTTTTTTCTTACACTATTTAGGTACAGTCGAATTGCTGCTGGACATATAAGAATCTTTTTCGGTGTTACAGTTTGTTTGATGTGTGGATTATCTAAAACTTCTTGCTCACAAGTAGCAGTCGAACTCGGTTAGTTATATATTTCGGATTCTTGCGAAACCTCTAAGAAATCCTGTGTTGCAGAGGATAAGTGCTGGCAAAGATCATCGGCAATAAGCTGTGGTGAAGATGTTGTCAAATCATCAGTGATGTTTTGATTAGGTTGAGAATTTCCCAAGTTCCCTGATGTATACACCTCAGATGGAGCAAAATCTTCATCACATTAAGAGGCCATATTCCGGGTGTACTGAACCCACTTGTAATATTTTTGGCTATAATTATATATATGATTCAAAATATGCGATTTTTATGAATTTAGGAATATTGTAAATGCTCAATGCTTTACCAGGATTCATAAAATGCCAATTATTGAAGACAATTTTTAGTTTTGGTTTAAAGGGCCGAAGACACCCATCGAGTGGTTGCAGACGAAGAGAGAGTGTGTGGCGGGAATGATATGTAAATTATGCCATTATCTTTAGCGTAGTTAATGGCTTCCAAAGTAATATGGCTCTTGTGATTGTCACATAATAATTGTGTGCTTTTGTATATGTAATAAAACTGATACAAATATATCGCTGTTTATGCATTCACTTTTATTCGTAGTCCCAAGACTGCCTTCGGTTAGGTGCAACTGAAGGCAGTCTTCGAGAAAAATATCTTTATAATGCACGCGTAAAAACATGAAAAGTGGACGGATGGTATTTCCACTGGCTAATATAATACCACCAAAAGTAGCGAGTTTGTCTGTTTCTGCTGATACAATCTGACCAATCTGTTTTTGACTTTTTGGAGTCAAAACTTTGGGAGTACCGAGGACTGTGGATACTCCTGATTCATTAAAATTTAAAATTATAAATCCTCTCAGCAGATAAAGAATATCGACTGAAGGCTGTCTTCAAGTTAGTGTAAAACCCTGCAACCGAAGTTTTATTGAAAGCACGAGATCTTGCCACACCTGTGTTTTCGGGCTTCCTCAAGCTGGATCTGGATCAAGCAAGATCTGGGTATCTGCTATGAAATCCATATATCCAATCTTTCCCAGCCAATTTAGTTTCATCCCATTTTGCCGGATACCTTAAATTTAATAATTTAGCGTACTTATAAGCTAACTTTCTTACCTGAACTGTGCTAAGTCCATAGTGCATCCTACAAAATTTCACAATATATAGGTATTCATTCAATAACTTTTCTTCTTCTGTAACTTGGAAACTTGTGTATTTTGAAACAAATTTAGCTAGAGCTAGAGCTTTATCGTCAGTTCTATTATTATGCTTTTTAACTCGGCTTACTAATGTACACAGTTTTAAACCATTTTTTTTTTTTTTTATCGAATAGGCTGACAAACGAGCTAGCGGCCCGCCTGATGGTAAGCGTTCACCGCCGCCCATGGACATTTGCAAATTATAGAACTTGCAAATGCGTTGCCA
>DWHO01003376.1:0-12077 GCA_018247575.1 Eurytides lysithous rurik | reverse complement strand
ATATATATATATATATAATAATATATCATACTAGAGTAAAGTAGTAATATACTATTCCGACTTATGAGGTATAACATTGACAAGTTTCATAAAAATCCGCAGTATTTTTTATGTGAAGAAGTAACAGACATGCTGGGTGTATATATGTATATCCTCTTTCGCGTTTAAAACATTTAATATGTTTACATTTCCGTCGAAACTAAAGCGAAAGTATCATCTATTATAAATTTCATATTTATCAATTCCGTTATAGTATTTAGAATGATATTTAAGAATTCGTTTTTTACAATTTTTAAACAATTACGTTACCTTTTATAACTTTATATCTGTTCCAAATTTAATTAAATCTAAATAAAAGAATACGTCGCTATGACGGTGTGTCACAGTATAAAATATGGAAAAACCAATAGGTTTATGGTTTTGTATACATGCATTTATTTAATTTAATAGCTAAGTAGTTTTTAGCGTAACTGTCTAAGTTTCATAATTATTTATAACTGTTAAGCGTAAGTGGGTAAAAATATAAATTTATAAAATCGTTCGATCAGTAGACTTAACGGGCTTGATGCGTGTCACTATTATATTTAATTTACTACCATACTACTACTTTTTTTAAAACCAAGTGCGCTTGTTACAAATATGTACGGATTTTATAAGACTATAACAGTTAACAGTGAACTGACCGTTTCTATTGATAACACAATTTACCGGCAAAATTTGATTCAAAAATTATTTCAACTATTTATACTGCTTTAAAATTTATTGACATTTTCTTGATTTGATTTTTCTCTTATTTTACAATCGACTGGCAAAAATAATGAAGAACCTGACGTACTTCAGACTTATTACCTAACATGCATAATACATACGTTAAACACCGCTCTCTTTTGTCATGGAGCAAGTGGGCAATCGAGCAAGCGGCTCACACAATGGAAAGCGATATCCTCTGCCGATAGACATTTAGACGTTTTTAAAGGTTCTGAAAATACGTTGTCCGCCTTTAAAGTGGAAATTCTTGGAAGGGAAAGGGGAGGGGTAAGAAAGAGATGGGGAGAAAAGAAAAGGAAGGGGAGGCTGGAAAAGGAAGCAGGAGGAAGGGCGAGGGCCACCGGCCACCTCACTCGCTGGCAAAAACGCGGAAGCACTAACACTTCCACTTCACGCCGAACTTATGTGAGGTCATGGTACTTTTCCGGTTTAAGCGGGCCCAATAAGCACCAGCGGAAGCTGCTGCGTAGCTCTACCACTGTACCTCTTTAGGGTTTAAAAATGAATAATCATATAATTTACGTCAAACAATGATCGATATACAATCTATTGAAGAAATTTATTCAATAAAAAAAAGTCTATCCAACTCGTGGAAACAAGCATTCCCACGGGTGCGGTGCCCGATGAAGCTTTATAGAGGGCAAGCGCATAGGCTGAAAGAAAAACATCAATGTAATAAAAAATAACAAAAAAAGGAAAAAAAATTGAACTTCACAAAGTAGAAAATCCCTTACTCAAACTCAGTTTTATTAATAAATATATAATATTGTTAATAATTACATAATCGTTTAAAGTGACTTCGTGTATGATACGTGAATGAAAAATGAAGTTTGTTCTGACAGCAGGAAAAGCTTTGACGTAGTCAATTTATACTTAGTGATCGAACAATTTGGCACCAAACTTTTAATTGAAGGATTTGCCATTTTACTATTGTCTTTAAATTATTACAGTCGTTGGAGACGGTGGAAAAGTAATTCAATTTAAATATAACCATCAAGTTCAATCGGAAGGAAAATTTTTAATGAAATTAATGATGCGTACACAACCAATTAAAATGGTTTACGAAATCAAATTAGATTTTAAGTACAATCCAGGTTAGAGATAAAATTTAAAGAAAAAATGTTTATGTGAGGTCACGTAGAAAAAATTAATTCCTAAAGTAACATTGTACTTTTTCTTTTTTTTGTGCCGAGATCAGAAATTTTTATAAAATAAAAACAAAATGTAATTTCTAGTAATGTAGATCTGCCATTTAGCGTTCAGCAAAAGTAGATTTCTGACCAGTATATATTTATGTTTATATGATTTTTATATTCTTCATAACTTTTAAAGATGTGGCGTACACACATATTACATCACACATACATATTACACAGCAGAAACACAGGCATAAATACATACATATACAGATACACAGACAAACCACCGCATCTCCATAAAGATATTAGTCTGTTTATACGCCTTTAGATGTCTTGTTGCGTTGGGAATTTTGCTGGATACACTGAATTAATAACTCGATTAAAATTGTAACAATAGGTGATACACTAAATGGTTCTACGGTGGTAGAGACAAGCAGCAGCTCTCGCTGCAACAGCAGAAGCTTTAGCTTTGGCAGGTTATCAGGCTCGGACCGGATAAGACCTCACAGAAAATCGGCGTAAAGTGGTAAATGAGGCCCTTTCCTCTCACTTCCTCCTTTCTCTCACCCTACAGCTGCCAAAAAGTCAAACTTAAAGGCTGGCGACGGCTATTTAACAAATAACTGACAACTGGCTATTTTGCAAACTTCATGGGTAGCGGTGATAGCTTACTATCACGTGAACCGCTTGCTCATTTGCCCCTTACTCCATGAATAACTGAACAAGAATGGTGGATGTTTTGATGTTACTATGCAACTAGATTGAAGCAACGGTCTGTCTTTGTGTTTCAATTTTCTTTTAAAATGACTCCTGTTTCTCGAGATATTTTCCTTTGTCGTAAGGACTATCATAAATATGAAATCATAGACAGGTGAATGCACTGAGGCTCATAATAACTTAGCGAGATCTGAAGTCACATAGGACATAATAGTAGCTGGCGAAATGATCACTTGGACCTCTGAGCAATATTACTACTGAATTGACACTTTTTAGTGTAATACAGTAATCCCCCCCCCATTAACACGGTACTCTAATAACGCATTTTCATATTATACGGGAATACTCCTACATCGCGTTTTCATATAACGCGGAAACAATTTACCGTGTTACAGGGGGGGTTGCTGTACATTGAAAAGTGTAATAAGCTCTAAAAAGTTGTATTTATTACTTATTTGCATATTTAAAAATAGCTATTGGTGCACTATGAATATTGTAAATAAAATCCTAAACCAACCGCTAATTGAGTTGAAAATCATCAAAGGATCAAAGGACTGAGTTGGACTGCTCTGTTATGAACAAGCACGTCGCTTACAATTAGACGCCCGAATTGCTCGTATTTCCAATAAAAATACTGTAATATAACAATATTATCTTGAGTTTGCTCTGCCAATTTCTTCATCTTTAATATAATAATAATAGTTTATTTCGGAATGTGACCCATAGATGTTGAGAAATGCTTTCTGACAGTGTCTGGTTGTTCTCATTCTCATTCATCTCATCTGCCTCAGAATTAAAAGAACATCATCCTCTGTGTCCATCTAAAATAACGAATACTGGTGAATCTGCATTTTCGTACGGCACATAACACCTGATATTAGGGACCGTATGGCCATCGTAGCTCAGTGTTCGGGCGCTAGCTTTTAATTCAATACACTTGAGAAAACTAAGTTCAAACCCCGGAGCCAGCACCAATGAATTTGTTAATTTGTAATTAACTATTTTAAGTGCTAATTTACCTCGTGCTCAACGGAAAACAACGTAAAGTATCTTACATATTTAAGAAAAAAAATCTTAAATATGTGAAGTCCGCCAATACGCAGAGGGGCCGTGTAGCGGTCTGTGCCCTTATATACCCTCTGTATAGAGGGAGCTGTACCCAGCATTAGGACATATGTAGTCTGTTACTTTACTACTTTACTTTTACTAGTTACATCCACATCGGCATGAATATTATTATTATATAGCGATCACTTTCGATCCACAATGACTGTGGATGCGGATGGAAATAAAGTGTGTAATTTCGGACCGAGAACATCGAAGCTACATTATATCTTGAAAATTTCTCAAAAAAATAGAAAAACGAAATCTCTAGCAACGATAGTATAGAATAAATAATGAAAAAATCTAAGTCAACTCCGATGTAACGTAGCATGTTGCAGTGCTAACAAGATTTATTTAATAACATTGTCAAAGGATTTATTCCCGCATAAAGGAACGTGCCCCTAGTTGATTGTAATGTACTCTACATTTTACACTTTATCGAAAGAGCATTAGGTCTGCAAGCCGCTTATGTGTAATATCGCTCTTCACAAATATAACAGGTTAGCATGCAATAACAGTTAACACGTTCAAAACCCTATTAAACATTAGTTGCGTGATTCACGTGATCTCAGGGCTAAATACTAAAATTATTATATTACACGATATGACACAGTGGGCTTTGCCATTTAATGCGATTTCTTTCCAGTCTCAGTATTCGATTTTAATATAAAGACACCGCAATACCCCGAACAAAGTGCCTAAGCTCCATTCAAGACTATTTAGGCAAATGCTAATAGTATCGCATGCGGAATCTAGTAAATTATTCTGTACGTTTAAATGAATGTAGCGTAATTTTAGTGTATAGTTAATTTAAAATGGAAAATAGTTGTGAGACTAAAAATTTCCTTTTATTTTTTCTTATCCGTCTAAATCCGTTAACAATATCTTTGTTTTTTGTTCAGTTTTATTGTGTTTGAATTTAATTTTATACATCACGGTATCGCAAGCTGGTGGCAGTACTAAAACAACTTTAACTTAAAATATACATAATTCTGCATAGAAATATACATAGTGAGGATGAAAATAAACTTTGACTTGGATTACCTCAGTTTCCGATTTGACCTTAAAATAACTCGTTTCGAAATTTCATCAATACGTAATTCTCCGTCTCATCCCAATTCAATTCCGAAATATGATTCTCGACATCGACGTATCTATTGACTTATGTAATTTAATTCGGCACGCCGATGTCTCCTCCACCATAAAGTGGTTATTTCGCCTCAATATCTGAAGGTCTTTTAGCGGAAGTTCTATTCAATTGAAGGACGAAATGAATACAGTAATACAGACCTTTCCAATACGGTTTTATATGATGCAATATAACCCATTGAAACCCACCACAAAAAAGTATTTTTATGAATATCTTTGTTAAAAGAGTTATTGTTTTATTTTACAAAATTTAGTGACAGCATAAGCAATTTATGAGGCTGATGAACAGTGGTACTTCCACACAACAATATTTACCAAAACAAAAAGCTTTTATCGCCCCTAGGTAACTGGTGTCAAAAGTTTGTTGCCATTTTTCACGATGGATCTTTTCAAACTAATCTTAAATCTTTCGTTAAAGTCTCCTGTAAGAACGTGGTACTGCTAAACAAATCTAAAGGAATTAATGTCATGACAGAAACTACTCTTAGAGTCTGTTATTCTAAACTTTCCTATTTATCATACATATTTGTACTTTAGTTTTGACTGAATTTTCTAGTTTCGCTGTAATTTGTTATAAAATGTTTTTTTTTCGCACATAGGCGATTATTGCAAATTGTTAAACAAAACTACTGTTCGGACTTTTGGAATAAGTTAGTGGCAATGGAGACTTTCAAATAAGCATAACATTGAGCGCTAAGAGACGAAACTCAAGATAAAAATATGATGAAGTTTGTAAACGTTAAGATTTACCAATTTACGAATTAATTGCATATTATTTGGTGATAATTCGTTGAAAATCAATAGTATTAAGTGATATCAAGTCATGTATCGGTTGGTAACGACAGCACAGTGCCAATTACAAATTACTTAGATTAAAAAACTGCGCAGCTCTGCGCAGCGCTCAGCACCACCTCTAGATGTAGGTAAGGTCTGTCGCCACACCATCTCATTAAACATAGCACACCATGGGACGGTGACGGATGTGATCGCCTCCAGGCTATTTTAAAATTCAAATTGTAAAAATTGTCAAAATAATTAAAAACATCACATGAAAATGCTTCCGAGAAATGATACAGTTTTTATTAAAGTTTTAACGAAATTAAAAATACATAGGAGTGTTTCTGTGATGTGCATTGCTAATACAAAAATTCACTGTAAGCGATGTTAAAATTTCAGGAAGTAATTAGCTGGTCGACAATTTAGGTGGAATTCGTTAAAACTTTTCATAATTAAAACTTTGTCATTATGATCAGAAATTTGTTTATTTTTAGAGATTTTACAGCAAACGTCCTTAAGAGCTACCTCTGTGTATACCTTATACAAAAGCGGGTCAGTGTACTGTTTTTTAATAGTATTTTGCAAATATTTTTCTTACTGCCAGCGCGTAATAAAGTAAAAAACTACGACACACGAAGAGCAGGGATAAGGTAAAGGTGTTTGTGTAGAATTTTTTTTTTTCATATGGCCAGTACTGAACTGAACTCTTTATTACCCATACAAAAAACGACAGTTGTTTAATGTCAAACTAATATGGAAAATGTGAAAATTACATTAATACCGTGCTGGTATCCTGTAGGTTTTCCAGCATCGAGAAAAGTTTCCCTTTAAATGTTTTTGTACCAAATTCCAAATCGATCAAACCTTCACTGTATAAACAACTGGGAAAGAGCTGATGATTTTAAATGTTTAAACAGATCTTGTGGAAACTACAAAAAATCTTGATCGGGACAAATTTTGAACAAAAAAACAAATACATCTCGTGTGTTCGACAGCTTAGACAGTCATATACATAATTAAAGCCTACTAAATTTTACTTTGTGCTATGCTAAAAACACGCAGCTGTTGATGTGCCTTCGCTTCTAGCGAAAATCATTCAAATTACTAAATGTGTTTAGAAAGCTTTATCTTATTTGAACGCCACATCTTACACGTCTGATAAATTTGATATTAAACTGCTCGAAAACTTTTATGTGAGGCTTCGTGCGCCCTCGTAGCCTATGTGGTAAAGAAAAACTAAATTAAAATAAAGCTTCAAGGGTAGGTTGTATCTGAAGGTGTGCCGCACGGTGGAAAGGCAGAACTCAGTAGCCGGTATAAATCAGAACATGTCCTATGGGACAAAGGATAAAAATTGAAAAGAAATGAGATGTCTCTTTATAACAAAGATACTAAACGTATCTTCAGTAGTTAAACTTACTAGATTATTTAAAAATATGGTACTCATAGCGTGTTGTTCACTTCTTGTCTCAAGCCAAACGAAGGTCCAAAAACTAATTGCTGTTAAAATATATGCGATAAAGACTAAGACACCGGTGTAAGTTTCCAGTAACAATACGACCGCATCACAAAAGACGTTTCATAAATAACAGTCACAGAGTTATTTTCCGATCAAACTTTTAAATTGAGGATTTGTCGTTTTATTAGGATCGTCTTAAATTGACTGGAGTCAATTCAAACGGCGTAATAAGAAGTTAAAGAAGTCATTTGAAAGACGTATTAAATTTGAAGAATAGTTACAAATAGAAAAAAAAACATAAACGAGTAATAAAACGAATACGATAATATAGAAACAAGACACTTAAGGTTATATTTTTTAAATTCGTAAATAATATGAAAGGCTATGAGACCAATGAGATTCCGACCACTTTTGCTGCTGCTACCAACTAATACAAGAATCTATTATTCTGTTCTATTTATAATTTATGTTTTCTTCACTTCGAAATTGTTGTTTTACTTTAGGGTATTTAGAATCTAATAAACTAAAGTCCCACTATGTCCTGTATTATACTAACCAATTAATTCGATCAGAATTCTATCAATTATAATTCTCTGTCTCATCCAAATTCTATTCGGAAAAACGCTGCTCGATATCAATATGTCTATTGACTTAGTAATTTAATTCAGCGCGCCGATGTTCCCTCTATCATAAAGTGACACCCTCACCGTGTTATTGGAATAGAATATTCGATTGAATATTGCAACTCAAACGTAATACGGACCGAAACAATAATACAGCAAGTGCTTTCGAAGCGACAATTTAATCAAACAAGAAATAAATAAGAAGATATATGATGTGTAAATATTAGATAGTAAGCGACAAACTTTTAATTTTTTATAAAAATGTATTAACTGACTTCATATAAATTCTACTTAGTTTTAAGCACACGTTCGCAGTACAAAGTGCAATCAGAATGAAATTTCTTATGAAACCTTAACCTTCTGAGGAAGTCTTGCGATTTACAACAAAAATATGAATAATTAGGGAGAACTCAAAAGCTACTCGTCAAGTCTCGCTAAAATTTATATGGGACCACGTAAAAAGTTATGAAACAACACACACAGAAAAAAATATAGCCGAATTGAGAACCTTCATATTTTGAAGTCGGTTAAAAATTTACTACTTGAATTCACCTCAAACTTTTCTTTTTTTGTGGAGTAGAAGGTAAACGAGCTAACGACTCACCTGATGGTAAGCAATCACCGCTGCCCATGGAATTTTGCACCATCAACGACTTGCAAATGCGTTGCCGGCCTTTATGATGACAATCTTTAGGAGGGAGAAAGTGGACTACCCAATTCACTTCACTTCTACCATCAGCGAAAACCACTTCCACTTCACGCTGTGAGGTCGTCGTCTTAACCGGTTCGAGCTCTCCAGCAGCAGAGGGAGCGAAAATTGATGATTTATACAGTTCGGGTGTACTTAATTATTTAGCAACAAAGGACTACCCTTAATAAAACACCAGTCAAATGAACGCCAATATATAAATTACCGAGCATTCGGCAATATCGACCGACAGCTATAAATTACAATTTACTCTCCGATACAATTGATTCAGCATACTTATAAATTTCTATTTTACCTACATATTACACATCGGTAATGAAACTATTTTAATGATTTGCTCGCATTTTATTGAGCACATAACATAATCCGAGACTCTAGTAGTATTGATTATAGCCTAACGAGGTGGTGACCCAACTATCATTTTTATTGAAAATAGGATATCAACATTGAGATACGTCAGCATTCTTTGCGAGGATTGAGCTTAGTAAAATATTATATCAGATATTACTGTATAAAATGAGAATAAAGACTTATACAGCTTACTCAAGCAGCAATAAAATAAATGAAATATAAATATTTTTGCCTGCCCTAATAAAAGAACTACAACCGCATTCAAGCTATGCTAGTAAGTTATAAATAAACATGTGAAGCCTTAACCTTAATATTTTTTTTTTCACAACGAACGCGTTTTTATTATTTACAATAGTTAGTACTTTCATAAAAGCAGCTGATGGTAGCAGACATAATTCGGAAAGAGTGTTGTATCCGCCTGTGTTTATTGCTTGAGACTTTTACCCACATGTGCAAATACTTCTAGGCTCTGGTTCGAAAAACAATATCAACCGCATAATTATATACGTGACGAACCCACTGTAGGGCACTGTGTTGTCGTCAATTAATCTAAATAATACTTTTTTTTATTTAAATACGACGAGATTATTATATATAAACCTATTAACAACGTAAACGAGTTTCATTATTGATTCTTCTATTTCTTTTGATACTACTGAATGTAAAAGGTTTTTAAAAGCTTATTATCCAATATGTCATTCATATTTGTTTCGTAGCTTTTAACATCGTAAAATCTTTACTATATTTGGATCTAAAGATAATTTTGTATTACGAATAATTTTTGTCATTGAACCACCTCCGTGGTCTAGTCGCATGGGCCTGCGACTTACTAATCGGAGGTCGTAGGTTCGATGTCCTTAAAGGCCAAGGGCACGACTTTGACCTGTTATTTCTTAGTTGATGAACCATGTCGCAACGGTTTTCCATTATACCAGTAACATTCTAGATGGTTTTTGATTGATGTAATTAACCCTACACCTAAGTCTAGGTTTCTCAGATTTTACTCGTCACATGGATTTATGCCAAATATGAAAAAAAAGCGCTTGCGTGCTTCGTGTAACTAATGCAATTTAAGTCGCACTAGCCACAATGCCTGTTTTCCGTGCTGACTGTACTTAATTGGCTTTGATATGGATATTAAATACAAACTTGATTTTATTTTTTTCTTAAATTACCAATGCTTTTAAACAACTAACATTATACACGAATCAAAATCCGCGAGCGAGCAAAACGCTACAATTTCCATGGGTCTGGCGATAAAAGCGCAATTACAAGTATGGAATTGTAATACTACATTAACTTCATGACAAGAAACACTTAAGCTTGTTCTTAAAAGTAAATTATACGTTAAAGTTATAACTTAATCAAAACGAATAGCTAAAATAGGTACTTATTGTCCCATTGAAGAATAGAAGCTATTATAGCGGGTGTTAATAAAAGGGTATAATTAGTCAAATAGATTGAATACTGCATTTGATATGTCCGCTGTGTATGTTTTTTAGATCAAGAATAATTACTACGAAAAAAAACTCAAATTACACTTTACACTGTGGCTATATCTCTTTCTTATCACCCCCACGAAAAGCTCCAGCGCCCACTAGGAGCGATACAGCCCCCCTTGGGAACCTATGATCCAGAAATATAAATTGGTCTGTCTCAATGCTCTGTAACTACGCAGTCAAGACTAACCCTTAAAACCATTATACCCTTCAAATCGAAACATAATATTATTTGCATATTATAGCTTTGTAGTAGAGTAACTATCGAATGAATTATTATTAAAACTTTCAAGACTTTGAGTTTTAAAACGACCGGTGATCTTTAGTGAACGTCAGTCAAATACTTAAATAGTGTCATAAACGACATTGCTCCACAACTATCTTCCATTTTTAACAAATATATCGATGCAGGTATATTTCCAAATCCGATGAAGCACAGCAATGTGGTCCCTATAAATAAAAGTGGCGATAGACTTGAGCCTGGCAACTATAGACCTATCTCTGTTCTACAGTCCATGAGCAAAGTTTTCAAAAAGATAATCTTAAAAAGTTAACAGAGTTTGACTATAGAAACGACATCATGCATGGTTAACAGTATGGTTTTACCAAATATATCGGGGTATTTTGCGATGTATCCAAAGCCTTTGATTGTGTAGGCCATAAACCTTACTGCTCAAACTCAATCACTGTGCAATACGTGGCGCACCGCTCGGTCTTATTGCGTCTTACTTAAATCAGAGAGTCCAGAGGCTTAATATAAATAATGTAAAATAACCTGGATCTCCTTTACAGATGGGTGTTCCGCAAGGATCTATTCTGGGCCTTTTTGTTTCCTACTATATATATATATATATAAATGAATTGCCTTTTTATTAAAAGAAATTGTACTTTGTACTCTTTGTTGATAATGATATGCCTAATATTTGAGGTTGAGCGTAATCGTACTAATTATGACGAAGTAAACAGTCCTCTGTCACGCATAGTTAACCGGTTTAAATAAATAATTTAGCGCTAAATGCCAAAAAAAAAAAATAGATGAGGTTATTTTACACTTTCTAATAATAGTATATTATTAGAAACCCTTTCTAATAATAGTCAAAATTTCAGCTTGCTACTTAACAACGAAGCGTTGAAACTTACCGATTTAACTGTTTTCTTAGTTTTAGCTTTAGATAAAAGCGTTGAACGCCCATAATCTTGGCACTAAGGAAAGTAAGACAATTGACAGATGTCGATACAGCTAAACTAGTTTATTTTAAATATTTTTTCTTACGGTATCCTATTGTGGGTTAATGCCGCTGAAATAAATTTGGTGTTTATTCTCCAGAAAAGAACTATGTATGTATTTATAATCTGAGAGCTAGTAATTCCCTGCAAGGTGTTTTTAAAAGAAGTGTTATTTTAACGGTTGACATTATATATTTTGTAATATATTGTTTATTCGAAAAAATTTAATAAAGTTATAAGTTCAGTGACAGACACACAGTGAATGTTAGAAATAAAAATAAATTTGTAACACCTCAATATCTGAAGATGAAAAAATTCTTCATGGACCTTAATATGCGCATATTTAATGAAATTCCACAAAATATCTTAGATCTACCACTGGCCCTTTTAAAACCAAAATTAAAAACATTTTGTTGCTCAAAGCTTATTACACTGTTCAGGAGTTCCTAGAAGATCAAAATGCGAGGAACTTGATTGATTGACTAGTTTGCGGGATAGCTATTATATTGTATTAAGGCTTAACATATTGGTATATATAATATATATACATAAATT
>DWHO01003375.1:0-12077 GCA_018247575.1 Eurytides lysithous rurik | reverse complement strand
AGTTCTATAATTTGCAAATGTCCATGGGCGGCGGTGAACGCTTACCATCAGGCGGGCCGCTTGCTCGTTTGTCAGCCGATTCGATAAAAAAAAAAAATATAAGAACAAAGTCGCTCATAACACAAGAAAACTAAAAGACATATTACGTACTAACCACACTGATCATGATATTCGACCGGGAGTTACCCTCTCGGTGAATTTTTCGACAAAACAACAGTTGCCCGTCGTAGTTTAATAATAAAACATGCGCAAAAAATATTACTTCTGTATTCTAATAATCTTACTATGTATAGACAACAAGGAAACAAAGGATTATTGTCACACAGGTTTCAGTTTTTTTACTTAAATGCCCACCTAACAACAGTGGCGGTACTACCATACAAACCCAAAAGCACGGCTTGCCTTACTAAGAAATTTAACGTAATTTAACGAGTTAAATGTCTTTATTAATATTAAAGCAGCACATTATGTATTAAAAGCTAATAGACATAATTTAAAAAAAAGGCACATAGTCTTGTACATTACATATATTCATCAGAGCTGTTTTTTTTTACTCCATATTACAACCATAACTTTACCCTCAGAGATTCACGATTAATGACCCCAACGGGCAGTTCGACGCACCCCCGTTCCATTTATCGTTCAATCAACAAAGTAGACCGAAATTAATTTCAAATTCCATCAAAACGACAAAGGCCATGATGTATAAAATCAGGTAAAGTATACAACGAGCAGGGTAAAACGCTTTCGACGGGCCAACGAATTCTCCAAATGTTCGAAAATAGCTCAATTAATCAATGGGAAAAGTGTTACGGGTCAATAGCTGAGGTTAATGTGCCTCATTTGCGTGGTAAGTTCAAAGAAAATAAACTTTTCTTAAAATTTTAGCATTTTACTCTTCATTATTTCATGACTGGCCCGTTGGTCTAGTCGTTAGAGCTCCTGACTGCAAAACCAAGGGTCGTGGGTTCGATTCCTACCCAGGACAAAATATTTGTGTGATGAGCATAGATATTTGTTCTGTGTCTGGGTGTTGTTTATCTATAGAAGTATATATTTGAAAATATATAAGTATGTATATCAGTTGTCTGATTACAATAGTACAGGCTCTGCCGATGTTTGGGATCAGATGGCAATGTGTGAGATGTCCCATGATATTATATTATATTATATTATTTCATGACTACACTACATTTTACTTCTTATATTTCTAATTATCCCTTTGACTTGGCTTATATAAAGGGCTCACAGTTTAAGACTGCAAAAACATGTACCTAATAACAGTTTTTAAACGTTTATCATTCAGAGACAAGATGTCGTTGCTCTATGCCCAGAAATTATTCTGAGAACATAAGCCTTCAAAACAAGAAATCAATAATGCTTGCAACATATTACTTTGCGGTAACCCATTCCAAATAAATGTTTAAAATAACAGTAACTTTCATATTGTACTGTCTTATTGATTTTAAGGAGTATCCCATTGAATCTTCGAAATTCAGTGATTTCTATGACGGCATTTGATTTCCCTAAGATCGACCTTCAATAATAACCTCACACCTTTTACAATACTAAAACAAAAAACAAACAATAAATATCAGTAGAAAATTGCTAAGATACCGCGTAACACATAAAAAATCGGACTGAAAACTTCATCCTTTTTGAAATAAGTCCAAAACTAGAGTTAGCATAGATGCTAGGTTCCATAACCTGCTACAGTAACTTAAAATCAGGAGATTGTCCTAGGTATGAAAAAAATATAAATAAATAAACACACTCGCACGTATTACATCCATTAAGCGACGGCAACACACCTACGAAGACTTTCATTTCTCTAGGTCGGTAAGATAAATTTAAAGGACGGACGTGTGACGAATAAAATGTAAATAACACGCAAAACGAGTTACGCAAAGCTGTTTAAACAGTCGCCATATTTATGTCTACACTGCTTCACTGAAAAGTTTTCTTTCACTTCGAAATTTGAATTTAAATAAAAAGGGTTTGTTTCTTAATAATTTTTAAGAGTTTTGTCTATAAATTAGTAACCAGCTTGGAATTCGACATTTATGACCATATAAAGCAATACAGAGATAGTTTATTAGTATTCATAGCTTGTTTTACATCAGTAAGGTAAAAACGCACTAAAATCATTGCGTCATTGTTTAAAACTTCACACGAGTAGGTGAAAGACGACTCTAATCTAAAAGACGGTGTTTTAAAAAAGACATTTTTAAATACCTCATTTAAAACCGTCGTCTAAACAAAACAAAACAAATGTCGCAACAACTAGGAGCAAACTTAACATTTCAAAATCGAAGCTATAGAATATTATTTTTATTTCAATCGGATGATATCAAATAAGTATATAACTTGATTTACCGACTATATCAGCCAACTCTTGTCATAATAAACCTTCGGTTACTGCACTCGCCAAACAAAAATAAAAGTCTTCAATGTGGCCCGTTGTAGTCCACCGAGCTGTTCATTGAACAAGAGTTATAACTCTTATGCTATTGTCGATCTGGCATCCCTATTGTGATATTAATGTAATATAATTAAAAATTTGTTTCTCAATTTGTTCTTCTTTAATGCGATTCTAGTGAGAACTGGCCCGTTGGCGTAGTGGTTAGTGCTCCTGACTGCAAAGCCAAAGACCGTGGGTTTGATTCGCACCCAGAACAAAATATTTGTGCGATGAGCATAGGTATTTGTTCTGTGTCTGGGTGTTAATTATCTATATAAGTATATATTTAAAAAAATATATAATATAAGTATGTATATCAGTTGTCTGATTACCATAGTCCAGGCTCTGCCTAGTTTGGGATCAGATGGCAATGTGTGAGACTTCCCGGGATATATTATATTATAGATAATATAAACAAGTCGTCGAAAGTGAGGCCCAATACAATGTTTTGATAACTCTAGTCTTTAACAAAAAAAAAAGGTACTTTGGGCGTAAATAAGCGAAGGGTATAAGCGCAGCTGCTATTAACATCTTCGTATCATTGGTCCGGGCGTATGCGTGCCATCTGCCGGAACGATTTAGCAACGCGATAACGATCCAGCCGCGGGCACAGGCCAAGCATCCGAGGCGACCGCAACACATTATTTGCAAAACACATCTGCGATTCGTGCGCCTTTAAAGTGAGACGAAGCGTTTTTAGATGTTTTACTCAAAAAAGATTTTTCATTTTCGTTTTGTTGTTGCCTGTGCAAACATTTGTTATTAATGTTCTTTTTGTAAGCCACACATTTGTCCAAACCAAAACAGTGATCACTCTGTTCAAACTGAGTTAAGTAAATTCAAATGTAACTAAACAGAAGTTCAAAATTGCCTAAAATTTGTCGTTGAGCTCGTCACACATAGATAAGATTTAGTATAAAATTAGGAAACATTGCCCTCCTAACTTTAATACGTACACAACAACACTGGCACATTACTGTTTTGTGTGGGATAACTTTCTATGTGGTAGGTACTTTTCCCCTAACGGCCTCCGCAAGAGATTTGCCACTTCCATAGGTAAGCCATTTACCATTCTAATTAATATTATGATGGAAAAAGTATACTCAGTAGTTCCTCTTTTCAAGCAGCAACGGGGCAAATGATTGGCATGGATAGATTTTTGGAAAGGTAAGAGACGATTTAGGTTTATTCGAATCTCAGGTAAAATATAAACATGGGGACATCAATACAAGGGCTATTAACATTAACATAACAATAGCCCCTTGTGTATACAAACTATTTCAGTAATAAATTAATAAAATAAACGCCCAATAATAAAACGTCAAAATAACTTATTACTTATTAACACATATCACTTCAATTATCAATATTAAATAGAGGATAAAAACCACTCAACGTAAGACTCATTTCGATTTCAATAAACTGTCATAATTTTTGTGTAGTTTGGGTTGAAGACAAATTTGATCATACAAACGTCCTCTTATTTACATAACGTCCTCTTATCGTATATATTTAAAGCATAAATCGGACACTTAGACCTGTTCTTAGGAACTCTTCAAGAGAAATCCCAGAGTGAAATGCTTGCAATAAAAAAAGCGTGCGATAACAGGAAACAATGTGGGCGGTGCACTATCACAGCCGTAGGCAGTGTTGCGACGGTAGGAGAAACAATGCAGTTATAAAACTATAATAACAAAACGTTCATTGTATTCATTACACGTGCGACGCACATTAAATGCGATTGGGAGAACTTGTGTGATTCCAATAGGAATGTTATCAGTCTATGTACGTAGTATGCGTAACACATAAAAAATTCGCCCGAGTGAAGATGGCTAAGTATCGTTGAGTACAAATCATTTAAAAAATAATAATAGTTTAAAAAAACTAAAAAAACACGCTAAGAAATTATTAATCCTGGCGGTCCTAATAAGGATAATGGAAAACTATTGTCATATTACTGCATTGTCATTGGTGCTTGACACGTGTGCAAAATTTCAAATTGATCAGATTTCTAGAAACTGGTGAAAATTGTGCTCAAAGATTCCGTTACATACATGCATACATACATACAACTGAAGCTAATAAAAGCGTGTTAACAATGTTTGAAGTGTTTAATGATGTATGTTATAATGTAATCAATTATAAAATACAATTAATGTTTCTGTTTACTATATTAGCTTTGGCTTTACAAATTTATGTCCTAGTTATTTACCATTTTAAAATCCATGAAATTTTGCTATACATAATGTCATGTGGTATTTAATAATAACATTGTTATCTGTTATATATTTTGTAGCAAATGTGAATTAAAAGATCAAAATTATTCAAAAAGATTGAAATTATATAAAAAAAATTGAACCTTTTTATTTAATATTTAACACATTGATCAATCTTATTTTTAAAAATGACTGTGCAATAATCACAATTAGTATTATTCTGAAAATAAAAGTGGAATGTAAACTCGACTGATAGTTTAAAGATGTAGATAGATTATATTAATTGAAGGATTATATATATATATAGGAGTGGGCAATTTAATGGCAGGAAGCTGTTAGCATTTACGACAATGTGTTTATTGAAATTTCTGCAATGGCTCTGTGAAACCATACCATAGTATTTGTTTTTTCTTTTATATAAAAAAAGTCCGTTGGTATATAATAGTACTATTACGGTCAATGAGTGATTGATAGAAAGGGGAATATTATCTGTGGTTATATACGTTTGTTAATTGTCATGTTATTGGCATGAATGAATGGTGTTGTGTTGTTGTAAATATAATTAATATTGATTAGTATTAAATAAATAATTCCCAATCATTTTTATAGTTTTTATTTTATGTAAATTATTGAAATTTAAAGACGTATTTTGAATGACATAAATTGTCAAATTTCTTGCTCGTCCATTTGTGTTGATTTATTTGCCTAAATTAAGAAAAAAGATACCTTGGTAGTAGTGGTTTGTAAAGACTTTTGAGTAAAGAAATGTAAATTTATAACTGTACATAAATAATTATTTTACGAATAACATATCATCTCTTACAGTGAAATAAGTAACAGCATTTTATAAAAATAAAAGTTTTTTAAACACTTATTTTATATAATATATCAGTATTGAGTTTAATATGTCACAAAATTACATTATTATGTTAAGTGACAATCTATTATCATTAACAGTTTTTATTGCAAGATTTAGTTCTATCAGCAGTATATACATAGGTATATAAATATGAAAAAAAAATACATGTAACAGTGATATGAATATTAAAAAATGCTTTAGCAGTGTTGGATGTCAGTGGTACTTGTCCCAATAAATATTTATAACTGTTTAGTAATTTTAATTAAGTAACATTAAGTATTCATGTGTCAATTCAGTTTTCTAGTAATCAACTTATCAAATACTGTAAAGTGCATTTAAAACAAAGATTAAATATCACTGGGCTATTCAATTCATTATTTTTAAATTTTGAACTATTATAACACAGCAATAACACACACTACTACAGATTTAAAAAAATCTGTTGCAATACAACTTCGAAATACGAGTATGAGTTTGACACAAACTATCAAGTCTATCTGACTTAACATTTAAGGGAAAAAACAGTTCACTGTAGCTTGCAAAGTATTAAAACCTATCAAATTTGGAAGTCATTAATAATATACATTTTGTTCTGAAGATCCTGCATACACGATATTGATTAGAGGGTTAATATTGTATTATTCTCACTTTACACAGTAGTTGAAAAATATCTTGCTGTTTTCTTTCTTTTAATTACATCGCATATAAGATTCGATTTATTAAGTGTTAATTAGATTTTTTCCCCTAACGGTACATGCGTATTACTCGCGGAGCCAGTTTTAGTTTATGTTTTTCACTGAATCGCGATAAAGTTTCACGCCATCACTTAGTTTCACCCACGGCTTTTAGGCTATCATTAATGAGGGCATTGAACTTGTCCATAGACCGCCTAGCGACGGTCGATCCAATATCGCGAATGCTACCTATAGTAGTGGTGCTGCGCTTGGGGCCATGGCTGCACCGAGACGGTTGGCGGCTGATAGCCCTCCGGCCAGCGCGCCCCCTCGCCCACACCACCCACGCCCACGTTGCCCACACCGGCCACGCCCACGCCGGGCATGCCCACGGTGGTGGGCATCGGCGACACGCCCGCCACGTTCGGCGTCATACTACCACCTGTATTATGAATATGAAGATTTAGCCATGCGAGTCGTTGGGTTGCATTTTAGGGAAATAGGCACTTTAACTAACATCGTTACACATGTATGAAAATAATAAAAAAAATAAAATAAAAAATAATATGAATGTGCGTAAAAATGTAAAAAGATATATATTATGTACGTGCATTAAAATGAAACAAGAAGAGAAGAGTTGCTTGTCACTTTATCACTTAAAATATCCTTATTCTAAGTAAGAAAGGTGAAATAAAAAAGGTGTGTTTCTTAGTACTTCTTTCACGCAGTAACGCTGCATCGAATCGGCGTGATTCAAAGATAACTTCGTTCTCTTATATCTTTCTAAATGAGATAATTTCACGTTGGATTGGTACAAACGTACTTACCGGGCGGCACGTAAGTCGCTGGTGGCGCCGAGTAGGGAGGCACGTAGTAAGGCGGCGGAACGCTCATGCTGTGTGGCAGCACTTGCACTGACGTCACCGGCGGTAGAGGACTCGCTCCAACGGCTTGAGGTGGCTGCTTTAAAACAAAAAGACAGAACAAATAAGTAGACAAATGGGTATAAGTCAAGTAATTAACCTTTGTTTTATAAAAAAAAAAGTCAAAGTTTAAAGTAAATTGGATATGTATACTGTTTTCATTCAAAAAGTAAACCAAATCTTAAAAAATTTGAAAAAATCTTGAAAAAGTAGAAGTAATATATACTTTTACTTTTTCAATCCTTACTTCACGCTGTCCCTAAATATATTTATATATCTTGTTCAAATTTTCGTTCGTTAATAAATGTGTTGTAGGAACTGATTGTAATTTTTTATTGACATACACTTGTCATTTTAATCTTTACCTGATATTTTCCGAGTATTTTTGCATGTGAAATGCACAAAGCATGTAAAACGACCATACAACGTAAGTACATTTTATCTTAAAAGTAGGCAGTGAAAATTAAAAAAAAATATTACCTGGTAATAGTTGTAGTAGCCGTGTGAGTCTGTTTGATCCTGTATCGGCACAGTGATGAGGTTAGTTCTGGCCGGACGACGCTCGCCAGTCGCGTGGGCGGCGTGGGCTAGCGGGTGGGCGCGTGGGTCGTTAGCTGACGGCGCCATCTAGAGCAATATAGAATTTTACATGTAAAATTTCAAAGTTATCTGTTGTACACAAATGGCATAGTAAAAAAGTTGTCAACCTTGCTGCCACTCAATCCGAAGAAGTATTACACTTTTACTGGTTTCCGAGGAATTACTGGGCATAGCGGTTTACAATATTTTATTTTTGCTGGCGACTATTGAAACCAAGAAAATATTTTTAACTGTTTACCCAGTTCTGTTCTGTTTACTGTCAAGGCAAATTTTTCATCTGTACGGTGGTCTCATATAATATCTAATCATTTTTTATTTCATTATATTGTATAAAACAAGATAGGACTGTGCCAAGTAAAGTTTTTCTTCTCATTTTCTTATCTTTTTCTTAATAGAAAATAATTGAACAGTGGTAAAATATTATTAATATGAAATACTTGGATATATTACCAAGTCATGTATTATTAGGAGTCAGAACCTTGTCTAGATGTGTTTGTGTTTTTTCTACTTAATTTTCTTTTAATACTAACATGGAGTTTGGTAGCTTCACTTTTTCAACGCAACATGATTCCATATTTGTTTCTTCAATATAACTTTGTTTCTTAACTTAGTAACTGAGAAGTAAACTTTTCATGCCAATGGCAGGCCCATTTGCTAAAGGGTCAAATATTGAGAAGCTAGGCTATTTTCGACTAAGTTAATCGAATAGAGATACATTGACTAATATTAGGAATCTTACGCTCATAGGTTTGACGATAGCGACAGCAGTTGCTGGTGGCTCCGGCTCAGGCTTATTTTCAACTGCACCCGATGACACATGTCGATGGTTAATATGCGCTTGTAAGTCTCTCTGAAATTGGAAATATGAATGAAATAAAATTTCTTAATTATAAGCGACCAAAATTTACATGATACTTTATTAAGTGCATGTAGATTCACTGACAAATTTTCTTTCAAGATCACTTAACTAACCATTTGAAAAATGATAATAAATCAATTCTCAGTATTTTATTTGTAAAATAGTGAGTTTATGACCATATAATACTCAAATATGATTACGAGGGTCTTTTAATATAATACTCATTAAAATTACCTGAGACAAGTAAGTTCTCCTGCAGCCTGTGTTTCCATATCTAGTGCCAGAATGTGTGCACATGAATACTGTTCCCAAACCAGTCTGTTCCACCCGCAACACCTGAGAAACATTAAATGTATGGATGGACTAAAAACAATAGCACAATATTATTGTGACAATTTTTTTTATTTTGAATGATGATTTTGCTTTCAGCCTATGCGGCTATATAAAGCTTCATCGGGCACCGCATCTGTGGGAATGCTCGTTCCCACGAGTTGGATAGACCTTACAACTGCAGGGTCATGCATAAGGAAATGCGTGATTTATTTCCAAATGAATTAGGGGATGTTGCTTAAGGGTCGTTGGGTTTCGGTATGCGGACCGAATATTCGACGGCCGTCGACTGTAGTTAACTATGAGGCGGTAGGGGGCGGTGAGAAACGCCCCGGAACGCGTGTGTACCTAGAGTACGCGGTGTGGGTTCGCCACAGTGACAATACCAAGCTCACCTGATCTATAGAAAATTTGGTCCATAATAGATGAAGAGGCAAGCAAACAATATTACATTTGTTTAAATTAATATTATTGCTTTACTTCAGGGGTTCCTAAATTTTTCTTTTCATAGACCATTTTCAAAATTTTATTGGTTTTGGTCAACCCCATTTTTACCATATTCCTAAAACTTGTCAAAACATGTGAAGATTAGACTTGACCTAAGGGGGTTCACCTGGACCACTTTGAGAATCACTGTCTTAGTTTATTCTTGTGTAACAAGCAAACAACTTACTTAGCTTAGCAGTCACACAGATTTGAGTCTATTATATACTGGAGGTTTAGATAACAAGTGTTTACCTTTGTTTGTTTACTTTAAAGAGGTTTAAATATGTGGTGATAGTGGCCAGGAAAATTTAGCTTATATGCTAAAGATGACATGGATTAAAAATATAGAAAAACTGTACCTTTTCTCTACACCGAGGGCAGTGGGTGTGTTCTGATCTGGCACATGATAAACAGAACACATGTTTGCATGGAATCTGAAAATAGAACATAATAAAATATTTAAGAAGTAAATATCTTTAACATAAAAAATGTATATAGTTAAATTGTATGATTTAAACAATAACATTTTTAATTCTTGTGGCAAATTGGCTTGAATTTGGATAACTTAGATTCACTTGTCACTTATTATAATATTAATAATAATATAATAAGTGACAAGTGAATCTAATAAATATTATTATATAATACAATATTTTGTTATAATTTTTCAGTTTAGGCCCGTTCATTCATGATAAAGCATAAATTACTGCAGATCTAATAAAAAATTATAGCATAGTTGAACTAATCTGTTACAATTGTCTTTTTGATGTGAATACTAAAGCTTAGCTTAGCTAGCTTGGCTATTGAAGCAGCTGTTATATAGAGATATGTGCATGCCTATAATGTATACATACCATTCTTCCATATATGAGGATTGGTTTTGAGCAAATATCACAGCAATATATCATTGGGTTAAGGACTTTCTCCCCAATCAATGTAGCTCTGTGGCTCCAATCCAAGCGCAACATTGGCTCAGGTGGGCCGCGCTGTATTGTTGTAAATACTGGCGCTTCGAGTTGAGAAATGTCTGAAGGCACCTCCACTGTTACAACAAAATTATTCTTTAGTTAAGCAATAAAAGAAATAAAAAGCCATAAAAATGGACTTTATAATGAAGCAAAAACTGTATGTATGTTTTTAAATTTCCAAATACCTATTATTTTTTAAACAATTCATATGAGTAAAGTACAAAGACAGTATGTATATAAATTGTTTCATACATTTTTATTCTTAAAACTTGTTAAAAGTTATAAATAGAACATGTTAAATGTCTATATCAGTGCCGCATAATCTTTTTTCTTGTATATTTACAACTTTTAAATGATTTAGTAGTGATCACTTAAAAGAAAGTAAATGACTATGTTAGTTAATAAAATAGCAATAATATTTACATTTTGGAGGTTCAGTGGGTTCTGCTTCTTCCTTTGGATCCTCGGGTGGTAAGTCTTCTGGATCTTGAGTGGTTTCTTCTACAGAGCATTCTTCTTCGTCTGATGACATAACTTTCGGTACTTTTTTACCTCGGCCGCGCCCTCTGCCTCGCCCTCGACCTCGACCTCGACCACGGCCTCGTCCCCGAGAATTTCTCTTTTCATTATTCATTTACACTCGTGCAATTCCTTTCACAGAGATGATGTTGTCACCGTAGGCAGGCGGTTATAACCTGCAGTTTATCTATTGCTAAAAGTTTGACGATTAATAATAAACACAAAAGTTATATTGTAATATTATTCGTGGTTTAAGTAACTGACTTGCGAGTTATTTATTAGAAAACGTTAACAAAATACAATTAAACAGAATTATAGATAAAACAATACGATTATCTTTGACAGATAATATGACATGGCCATAATATTATTAAAGGATCATAGATTAAAAAAGGCGTCGGTTGCAACATAATGTACGAAACAAGAAAAATAAACATTTTCATTGTTGTACATCAGCAACATGACAATTATATTTATTGAAGAATTGAATTGAATTTTTTAAAATGAACATATATTTACTCTAATATTCCGTAGTATTATCATTTATTTTACTAGATGGCACTATTTCTAAATTCTGATTTTTATATTTACTTTTAATTGCTAAAAAGTGTAGTCCTCAGTGCACGATTAACTAAGTAGCAAAAGTAGCAATTTCTCCATGCAAACGAGGGCAACATTAAACCGAAAAAATCGCGGACCTTGATCAGGGTATGATTATATTTATGCCCATTTTTAAATTTTTTTATTGTACGATGAAGCAAAATTTTCACTGTGATCACTTGGACTGTATGTATTAGTACTTTAATGGAACGAAATCTTCTTTTAATCAGCAGAATTAAGAAAGGGGATTCTAGTGTCAATACTAAAAAAGTAAAAAAACTAAATTTATTAAATTTTCTCCTCCCCATGTCAAGCATGAAAAAAATGGGGTATTGCTGAATGGGGATAAGTTGGATCCTGCGGAGTCCACAACATTTTTAGGTTTAATAGTGGACTCAAAGCTGCAGTGGGGCCCTCATATAAGCTTGCGAGTAGACTCAGTTCTGCAGCATTCGCAATCATGAAAATTAAATCTATCACAGATGTTGAAACAGCTCGCATAGTCTATTTTAGCTATTTCCATAGTATTATGTCTTATGGCATACTACTGTGGGGTAATGCAGCTGCTATAAATACAATTTT
>DWHO01003374.1:0-12079 GCA_018247575.1 Eurytides lysithous rurik | reverse complement strand
ACTAACCGATTATCTCTTTCTGAATATCGATGTGCATTATTTATTGCCTGGTACTGTACTCGGATTATTACTGTTACTGAAAATTACAAAATATATTTAAATCTTATATTCAATTCCACCTTATTACTTTTTGTTATTAACGCCTTTAATCAACAATAATCACATGTACAAATATAAAAAGCTTCAATATTCGTTTCTTAAAAACAAATAAAAAGCATTTTTTTTTAATTGCACTTTGTATTGCCGAAGTGAAAAAGAAGTGCAATAATTGTATCTTTTATATTTTTATAAATGTAAATAAGGAAAGAAGTAACCAATGACATTTAGGTTTATACTTTATACATGAAAATAAAAACTATGCAAATATAATTTATTTGAGATAATAAAAAATCTGTTTCTAATTAAAAAAAAATTATCGATCAACAAAAACTTCAACACTCAACGACACTTCTTGATCACGCTTTTAACTAATGCTTACGATCATTTCACCGATCTCTTCGTAAACAAAATTTCAACAAAAACAAATTGCAACAGAGTAGAAAATCAACAAGTGGGCACATTAAATGACATTTATTTATCTGCTATGCCGAGAAGCGAATTGGCAGCGTGAGGAATGAAACTGAGGCGTTCACCGCCGACGCGGCACCGCTAAGTCAGATCCGTGAAGGTGCGCGGCGCGTCGACGCCGGTCTCTAATCACATTCGCACGTGGAACTTGCCGGCCTTAGTGATGTACTTCACGCCCTTGAAGGGTTTGTACTTAGCGCCATACATATCCAGCCGGCTCACTCGGAGCCCGCTGACCGCTAGTTGCGGTATCGTAAAGTGAACGTTCACACTAGGATTCGCCCCCGACGTGTCTGCCCCAGTCGCCACCGACACCTACAAACACAACGACTTCCGAATTAGAGGTTTAACACAAATTTATTTAACGCATCAGGTTTACTTTTAATTAAAAGTTATCGAACATATAGAAATAAATCAAATTGAAGCTTTTGTAATAGAAAGAAAACACCATCACACTGGCCTAAATTTGTCCTTTTAAAAAAAACTGTATATTTATCTTGTTATAAAATTAAAATTGATCTCTTTTGCAGAGCATGCCTGTGGCCTTACCACTGCATTGTCACTTATTATTCAAAGCGGTGTTAAAGGCTTGTCAATTTTATTACTAGACATAGAAATATCTAAGAGCTAAACTAATATAATGATAACTTTCTTAGTATAATCGATTGACACACTCAATGTGTGCCTCTCTAAAAGTTTTGTAATTTCCACCCCTTCAGAAATAGTGACAAAATCTTTATATAAACGTCATTAAACAATTTTGTGTGCATATTTATTTTAATTCATCAATATTATTCACTTACAGATCCTCTTATATTTGGTAGCTTAGGGAGTTCGATTTTTCCAATATCCCACAGTAACACCTTACTCACTGGATCATATGAGTATTTCCCTTGATTTGCTGTTAGGGAACAATTCAATACACATTTCGGCATACATATCTCTAAGGCTACATCTGAAAGTATAAGCATATTAAGTTATTAGATATTCTGATAAGTGCTATTTACAAACATAAATAAAATGAACATTGACTTTACACATAATTTTTTTTTGTTTTTGTAAGTACTAGTTTTCGGCAGTCCTTCTTAGGCAGTACCACTGCATTACCAATTAGTCTGGCGGCAAGCAATGTCACGCATTGCTGTCTTCCGGTTCGAAGGGTAATATCGTTAGCTTAATCACAAGCACAGCACTAGGGCAATTTTTTCTGATTTATTTTCTAACACTATCCAGCACTGGTCATCTTATGGATATAATGATATTTATCGAATATCTTTTTTAAGATTATAATCTTTACTCAATCTCATAAGTATACCTTTTTAAATCTGACATATTTACAACATTGTTTAGTAAATTTTTATTCACTTTTACTTATTTAATATTGCAATCTTTGCGGAAACTACTCACTTTCTAATGTTCTACCCATTGTTTGTTTTGGTCCGACAGTTAAATCTAATCTCCCTTGATCTCCATTTGATCTTAACGTTAAACTGTGACGAACATAGATTGGAATGGCGACGACGCTTTGTGATCCAATGTGATAAGACATCACGCGGAAGTTTCCATCGGGTGGTATAAACGATAATATCCTTTCCGACTGTGAACAAAAGCCCAGAATGAACTGATGAATATTATTGAGCAAATGCTATTTGCCTTTTTTAGTTTAAAAATCTGAGTTATTAGTATGCTGCAGCATTCATTATCACAGGGTAGCGCCAGTAAAAGGGATAGAGCACGATCACTCTAGGCGTTAGGTGATAAAGGTCGCCAAAACATCGATAAACAATTTTGAGTGAAAATTGAAATTCTGCTGGCTCTATTTGCATCTGTACCTACTTTAAAAAACGAAGGTAGGCAAAGGCGCCAAACATCAGTTTGATGCTTGTAGTCTTTTACGTCAAAATGAAGAAACCAACACCAAAAGAACCACAAAAAACTTCTTTTCTTTTCAACGTAAAAACTTTTTTATTCGGTATAATGTATATTATGGCAAAATTATTTCTTTAAAAATTAAAATACCCTTGATGTGACTTGAAGGATCGATCTGAAATGGCGCTGAAATATTTTCTACCCTGATCCCTTGATCCCCCTGGAGTAGGTAGGGCAGTAATGACCGAGATATGTATATGTTGTTGAAATATAAACCTGATTACTAACAATGTTTAACCTTTTTAATCCATGCAGAAGGTATAATAATCTCTTGAAAAATGTATTAATTAATATATAATAAGTAAGAGAAATCATCAAGCAATCATCACTCATTGTATAACTTAGTATAAATTGAAATATATTTACCTCCCATCTTTTAAATCTTACACAGGGATGAAATGAGACATCATCAAATAATCTTGGATTAACAAAAGTCAATGTTAAATCTGGCATACCACTGAGCTTAATGCAGCAATCAATCTGCAATAAAAAAATTGAATATTAAACAAAGGTGCTCCTTTCATACGTTCAGTAAATATGTTTAAAAGCTAATATGTAATATATCCTTATAATAAACTTACATATCCTTGTATTTCAGCAGAGACAGTGGCCCCACTTTTATCTATTATTGCATCAACTTCTTCCACTACATCAAAATATGCCTCATTATTTGCATATTTTACACCGGAGCGACGCCATGGAACATTAGATAATTGCCCAGAAGGCAAAATTGAAGAAACGCTGCAGCACAAAATAAATATTGAAGTGAAAAGGTTGTTAAAAATCAAGTAAAAAGAACAAGAAATATCACTATCATTTTCTTACTTACTTTGACTTTCCTGTGACAGTATTAGCGATTGTCCTTAATATGTTTGGTGGCTTAATTAATTCTTTGAGAATATTACTCTCAGTAGCCAAAGGAAAGCCATTGTCTAACATTTCATCCAATAACTGCAAAAGATTTTATAATATATTATTATTATTTGATGCTATCATCTACAATGACTTTTTTTTATCACTGTCAGTGTAATAATAATAATGATGTCCTCCTGACCGCTTCCATCCACAGCGGCCAATCTACAAGAGATTAGCCAACTTTAATATTACACTGCACACAGATGCACTCACTCTTCCTCTACTGTCATAGCCCGATGGTACGAATAACCGACACGGCTAGAGAGAGATCAAATGCAGAAGTGATTACATTAAACTGGCCTCTTAGTAAAAACTCCTCTAAGCCATTGCTAGATGTCGTCAAAAAGAACCCAGAACTGACTTTTTACATGCCTATCCAATGCATAGATCATCTTACTTTTAAATCAATCAAGTGACCAGTCCATACTGCCTTAACCTAACTATAAAACAACACAAATTCATTACCCTCTGTGAGGTTCAAACCCACAACCACCGTTTTTTTTAAATAAGGGTCTATTCTAGTCCCTAGTAGGCTTGTCTTATACATTTGAGTGAAAAGTGCAATGCAGAGCAGAGCAATTTTGAATTCATGTAATTAAAAATATTATATGGTTATGTGTAGATAGGTTGTGTTGTGGTAGTGTTTCTTACCATCAAGCAAATTCCATGCCCTAACTTAACAGGACATGTCACTTTTTTATCAAAAAATGGGGGACAATGTCCCAAAGTTACAGCAATGGTATTGAAGTTCCCCACAATGGACAAATCTTAATGGCCATACTAAGGTTTTCTATATTAAACAGATTAATTCACTTTTTTTTATTAAACTGATCAGTTATATCTCCCTTTTTTAGTTAGAGATCTCAAAAACTTCTTAAGCAGAAATAAAAATTTATATTTACCTCATACACTACAACATAGTTTTCTTTTATAATAGTTTCTGTACAATCTGAAAAATAATCCTGAAACAAAAAAAAAGGATGGTGTCATAAATTTACATTATATTACCACTCTAAAGTTATTTAGCAATAACAATTATCAATCTATCAATTAATGAATCATACTCACAACACAATGTAAACCAGAATATTTAACCACATATTTCAATAGTAAAATGAAATTAAGAGATTTAAAACATTCAGTATTTTAAAATTTAAGCAATACAAATTATACAAATAATCACATATTTTTATAAAGGAAAATAAGAGCAAAGTAGAGAAATGTTTTTTTGTAATATTACACTATCATAAACTTGGAAAATTTTGCACTGTAGATTCAAAGCATACTTTAAATACTAGATGTAACTGCTGCACTATTTAATTGTAACTGTTGTATGTTACATCGTTGATTTATTTACCTGAAAAGTGTCAACAACCCTATGAAGAAACTCTATAACAAAGAGTGGTGCAACCTCTTGCTTACTGACTGCAACCAGAGCCACTCCACCCCTTTGAATAGATATTAAGTAATGATGGGGCGCTGCTAGCACTGGTGGAACATCCTGAAAAAATCAAAATACCCATAAACTTCTCTTCATATTATTATAAAAAGATGACAACATAAGTCAATTATATAAATAATGTTTCATATTAATCTATTTTCTATCAATTAACCAGATTTCAAAGGAAATTCTTATATTAAAATCAAGAGGTTTCTTCTTTAGTTTAAATTCAACTATCAAAGTTTAGGTCCTAAAACCTTTATAAAATGTACGAAATAAAGTTTGCGCTGATTAATCTACAGGAGAATAAACATTGAAGACAAAAGACTATAAGCTTATGTTTTTTCCATAATACAAATTCTTTCTCTATCCTCGAAAAAAAATTACTTACATTTGGTGACGCTCGTTGAGCTTCTAAATAGTAGTCACATACTGATCTTGGTATAACACTCCGCCAGTGTTTTTCTAGGAAAACATCTCTACAACACAAAATAAAATTATAAGTAAACATATTTGCGAAATAATATTAGACTGCAAATTAAAGATATACGACGTGTACAATCACTTACCCAGAAGGGTTTATTATGAATAAACTGTGTATCATTTTGAATATAAGAGTGCTAAGTAAATAAATTCTACTTTAACTTATATCTTAAACTGTGTATTTTTGTAACGTTATGCCTTTAAAACTATAAGTTAAATCAACAAACATAATGATTTATAAACAACTTGTCAAATCTTGAACGACCGACCCTTAGTTTTTTGACAGAACAATATAGTAGAGTTGGCCCAACTCTGTTGGGTGATAAAATGACATTTTTGCTCAAACATACAAATATCACAGTAGCATGTTAAAAAAAATAGGCAAATTGAGGACCTCCTATTTATGCCGATTATTGTGATAATGTTTTTTAAATAGCTTTGATATTCCAGAAAAAAAATATTGAAATTACTCAAAACAACAAACAACATGTAAATGTAAAAAGTCTGTCTTGCCCGCAAATACTCAGACTTAATTCTAAAAGCAACAAATGCTACGATGAAAATTGCGATCATTTACGGACCGCACCGCTTATGTGTGTCTTATTTACTATCTCGTGAAGTGGCAATTTCCAAATCCTATGTGAGATTTTTTACGTCTACCTACACCTCATCGGCGTACATCCTAACGTCGGTCCCATAGCGCTGAAAGTTGCAGAACCAACAAAACCTTGCGCTACGAACTATAGTGGTCATCAGATATGATGTAATGGTGCGCGACTTAGGAAACGAATCGTACGAGTTTGTCGTCCAAATGGTGCGTTGAATATATAACCGCATAGATAACGGACAAAATACTAGATTCGGACCGCTCCAAGCACAAGTGCTGGTGGGTGTCTCCCTATCCACGAGAATTGCTCTTATAACTACACAGTACCTTGGAGGAGCAGTAGATCCTTGTTGTTGTATGAGTGCTTTAGTTTAGCCGAACGTTACGCTAAGTATTAACCAACGATACGCCCCTTGAGATCCTTAATGATTTACGACCCCAATACCCGTACCTACATGAAAGATATTTCTAATACTATATCCCATACTTACGTTTGTATAAAGACCTGTTACTTTAAGTCAGTTTCGTACCTCGGTGCATTATATCAGTAAGTGATTTAATTAATCAATGATTTTTTTAATCCAAGTATTTTTGAATTACTGGAACGAAACCACGGCAATGTCAAACAATATAACCCATCTCTAAATTAAAATATAAACATCGATTAAAATCTCCTTGAAAAATTCTCCAAAGTTATGTATATATATCATTTTCTAGCTGCCACCGGCTCGGTATGCAGTTCTGCTAAGAGCCGGTGAGAAACTCGAACAGTTGCTCTTTTAAAATAAGGTTACACTATTTTTAACCCTGTGTAATAGCTATACGGGTCCATTGATTAAGTTACACGCATTTTGATATAGAAACTTGTGAACAGTATAAAAGTTTTAAGTTAAATAAAACAGTTTAAATTTTAGTTTTGAAATGGCCAAGTGGTTGATTTGAGATATTTTGTGAAAATTTATAAATATAAGTATATACTAAAGTCCTCACCTTTTAGACCTAGACTAGACTTTTTCACCTTTTTAAAATGAAATTGAGGTGTTAGAAGCTTATTTTTATTTTTAGTATTCAATTTGTGTTTGTAACTGATTTTTTTACAGAATTGTTAAACTTTTGTCGAATACATAATATTACAAAGTATGTTTTGTAAGGCAACCGTTAAAATACCACTTCTTTCAAAAATATCGCAGGGAATCTCGAGCTCTAAGGTTACAAAAAGCCTGCACTGTATTTTTTCGAAGAATAAATGATGATTTATTTCAGCAGCGATACTTCAAAATAAGATACCGTAAGACTACGAAAATAACTAAAATAAACGAGTCTGATGTATTGCAGCCTGCCTCCAACGGCTGTCTCGAGGCTCGAGGATGTCCCAATCCTCGACCGGTCAAAACGGTCGGTGTCGGGTCATCCCTAACCGCTACAGCGGTGGTTATGGTGTATACGACAGGTCGCTACACTTCAAGAACTGGCACTGGCGACACCGTCTTCACGGCGGTGCTGCGGCCTGGTTTGGTTCCCCAGCGGGAGGGGGAGGGGGTGCAGATCCGACCACAGCAGCTCACGTGGGAGCGGGCGTCCTTTAGGCGGATACGCATGGGGACGAACGATGTTTTTAAGGATGGGGTGTGGTCCGTTGGCGAAGCGCCGATTTTAAAGGTAGACAACGCTCTCGCTTAGGCTTCCCTATCCATAAGGTTTGGGGCCTCTGGGAGCGAGTAAGTACACTTCCAAACGCAGCACGATGCCACGATGCACGGCCACCTAATTCACTGAACGAAACGCAGAAGCAAGTAAACTTCCACTTTACGCCAATTTTCTGTGAGGTCGTGATACTTATCCGGTTTGAGCCGACCGACTCAGCAGCGGGAACAGCTGCGTGGCTCTACCACCATGAGGTAGGCATGGCATCTTGTGTCGGAGCACGATCTCTAGGACAGCAGGACTTATATTTCTGACTTTCGTAAGAGAACGACTCATTTGCAGACTTCGACTAGCACCACTGCAATGCCACTTACACAACCACCAAGCACTAAGCTGTTAACACTACCTACCGTAGTGTTCCGGTTTGAAGGGCAGTTACCGTAACTAGGCATATAGATATAAGATTTCACTGTAAAAGATTTAATCTGTGTGAAGAGTACAGCGAAGGGCTTCCAAGTTGACGTCCGTTTGGCGCAAATGCTAAGCTATTGGCTTCGACGTCGCAGGTCGATCCCACTTAGGGAAAATTTTTGTACGAACTACAGATATTTGTTTCGGATCGGTCCATGTAAATTTTATGTATGTAAAACGCCCTTCTATCTTACAATAGGGGCAGCATTTTTTTAAAAAGAACAAGTTCTATATGGCACTGTTGTATGAGCAAATTAGCCACTAACAATCAGACACACAACTTGCTTATCTTGTTAGTTAATATTTATAAACACTAACATATACATGAGTACTTTGAAATTTATTTTGCCGCTTGCACATCAAAGCATATATCCATGGCTTAAATGTCATCCATGGGGTGACATTTAAGCCACCTGATTTAGTAGGTTGTTATACTATACCTATGGTTTAACCTCAATCATTCTCTTACAATGCTTACATGTATTTATATACTTTTAAACTCAAGAAGCCTTTTTAAATTAAATAATCTTCAAAAAGTTAAAAGTGAAATGAGTCAAGCTAAGTCTGACTCTTGGTAGTGATAAGAAACAACACATTGTTCAAGAACAACACCCATATATATATAAAATGTATCTCTGTGCCCAGTAATTAAGCTAAAAACCCCTTTTTACCGGAACAAAATAAAATTTATCTTTCATTTTACTAAAGCTTTCTTAAAGTTGTTTAACATTCCTGTTGTGTCCCCTGATGGGCTTGTATTTTGATGCAGAAGGAACTTTTTTACTCCAATATGGTAATAATAATAATATTACATATGTGACTAACTGCTTTACATTTAATTTATATTGAAAATTTGGCACTCAACAATCTCTTCACTGCAATACCTTCTTTTAAAATTTGGTGTTATTGTAAACTTGACCAAATATTATTGAACAGAAACTAAAAAAATCATCTGTTACTGAAGTTAAAAGGATAGTATAGTGTATGGTGAACATTCTAAATCTAATTCTGATATAATTACTGACAAATAATTTGGGTTGTACTTGACTTTGCATGAATTATCCATGATTTAGAAAAAAGCCTTTTGGTTCATTTCACTAGGCCATTTATGCTCTCATTAATGAAAATAAATCACTTACATTATTTAAAGACTAATTTGGGGAACCTTAAAAACACAATAACAAAGATAGTTACTAATATGTTGCATACTAACTTAATATATTGTACTATACTATCAATTATATTTACATATATACTGTCAATTTATTTTTGCTATTAGTTTTTAATTTATTATTTTAATTTGTCAAATATTAACAAAGTACTGAATTAATATTTGAATCTTTAAGAGCATCAAGTAAATCAAATTTGATCATATTATTTGATTATGGTAATGATGTTTACAATTACTTTTGAAATTTCATATTTTTGAAACAAATAAAAAACTTTGATTATTTTTAAATTTATTGACCCAGCCTTAAAAATTTAACGGTTGGATTTAGCAACACGTTCCAGCTCATCTTTCTTCTTGATGGCATATGAGTTTGATGAACCCTTTGCAGCGTTGATGAGCTCATCAGCAACACACTCAGCGATTGTCTTAATATTTCTGAAAGCCGCTTCACGAGCACCAGTGCACAACAACCAGATGGCTTGGTTAACACGGCGTAGGGGTGAAACATCAACAGCTTGACGACGGACTGTACCAGCACGACCAATTCTAGTAGAATCTTCACGCGGACCAGAATTAATGATAGCAGTAACAAGTACTTGAAGTGGGTTCTCTCCAGTCAGAAGGTGGATAATTTCGAAAGCATGTTTCACAATACGAACTGCCATCAGTTTCTTGCCATTGTTGCGTCCGTGCATCATTAAAGAGTTAGTCAAACGCTCAACAATTGGGCATTGAGCTTTTCGGAAACGCTTGTGTGCGTACCTACCAGCTGAATGCGGCAGGTATTTTGCATATTTTTCTTTAACAGAAATGTAATCTTGGAGAGACATGTCTGAAACCTGAACATCGTAACAGCTCCATCTCCCGAAAAGTTTGATTTCGGGAATGTCAGCCGGCTGAGGCAGTGGCATGTTGTCCACAGCCATGCTGCCCGCTTCAATGCCATCCTCGTTCCAATTTTCCTCGGCCATATTTAGCACCTAAAACAGTTGAAAAAACTCTTATTACTATTTAATTCTTATTTGAAAACTAAAGAATCAAGATTTAAGTAAAATAAAACTTACTTTAGGGCTAAACAGAAATTATAACCTCGTGTTGTCAAAAGAACACGAGAAAAAGGAAGTTAAACGCATTACAAAGACATAGGAAACGTCATGTTGGCAATACTTAAAAAATGTTGCCCGAAATGTACATGCTTATTAATGAAATTTTTTGTTAGTATATATCGTTAACTTTTATTAAAACTTCGTATAAAATAAAACAAAGTATTTGATGTTCTTCAAACTACGAAAATTATTAAAATTCACAATTAAATTATTTTATAAATAGTTTTTTATCGCTATTGTTGAGATTGTGTGAAACAGGTAAACAACTTGGTGCTAAGCATCCGGTCCCAATGGTATTTTTAAAAAGTCTACATTTTACTCCTCTGGGATGACACGGTGTTTTGCCAAGGTATTGGACGGATTAACATACAATCTGGGAGGGAAATACAGGGAGCTGATTTTTCACAAGGATGGGTCCTCTCAGTGACTCTCTTCACACTATGCTATAGTGATTTTCCAAAAATACCCAAGGACCTACATTTACACCAATCCGTACTAATCGATTTTGTCGAATCAATTAGAATAGTTCCGAAAACGGAAGATATAGATAAGATGTTACCCTGAAATAAAAATACCGATCCTTTTTAACAGTAGATTTGACATCCAACAAAAGAAACACTTCCGTCCCTTTAAATTATTGTACAAAAACTTGAATGTCACAACTCAGAAAAATGGGTTATTATAGTACTTTAAGTTATATCTTTGAAAGTTTATAATAAAAAGCAACATATCACTTTACCTTTTTTATGGTTTTGTCCTACAATATACAAATAAAAAAAATCCGAAAATACCTTTCGTCAATTATAGTTTTAGAACAGCTATACTCAAGCTGCGGCCGAACGGGCTTTTATGGTGGGCCCAACGGCAATACAGCAATTTATTATTTTATTTGTAACAGACGTCTGATACATCACGGCAGCAAATCATTCTAGTATTTTCGGAGTAAATACGACAAATTAAGTGTTTGGATTGGGCGTTTTTGGTTCCCAGAAAATAGTTCAGTAATTTTAATGTTGGTATTTTATTAACATCTAAATATGTAAATGTTTCCTAACATGTCAACAACAAAAATGTTAAAATATACGCGATTTCATAGTTGTTTAGTTTAATTTTTAATAAATTCGTAAGAAAATTAAATAATTTCCAATTTTTTTTTATTTTTATTACACGACGTTGAACCGATCACTTAGTAACGACATCTCTAAGCGCCCGCTAAATGGCGTTGACAAGAAACTGGGACCGACTTTTTATATGCTCATCCGTCGCATGGATCAACTTACTTTTCAGGCAATCGAGAGATCAGCACGTAATGTGCTAATCCAACTAAGAAATAACTACACAAAGTTTGTCACCATTACTCACCGCGGGATTCAAAGCCACATCTGTTTTATAAAGTGCAGGCCTATATATATATCGGGTATAATCAATCCACCGATTACCAAATCAAATCAAATAAAAATATCTTTATTCAAATAGGCCTTTACAAGCACTTACGAATCGTCATTTTTACATTTCAGTTCATGCTACCACCGGCTCGGAATAGTTCTGCTGAGAAGAGAGGGCGAGAAACTCAACAGTTGCTCTTTTAAAATGTCGTTACAGTATTACCTTAGTACACTAATATCTATCCCACATACGAGTCAATCGACTATATTCCACGCATTTTGATCCACCAGAAGCTCTTGAACAGTATAATAAGATTTATGTAATAGATTATTTCTAATTTTAGTTTTAAAACGCTCAAA
>DWHO01003373.1:0-12080 GCA_018247575.1 Eurytides lysithous rurik | reverse complement strand
TCATTAGACGTCAAAAAGCGATTGTAAACCAATCCAATTTTGAATAAAGAATTTTGACTTTGACTTTGACTTTGTATATATATTCGCCTTAATACAAAAAAAATTATACGGGCGTGACAACATTCACCTTTTTCCTAAATAAAGACACAAGGTAAGAACATAGAGTACCCTCCCTGGCTATACATCGGTCATAATCAAAAACTTCAATTAATAAATGTACAAAAATGTAAAACTAATTTATTGGTAGCCAAAAGCTTGATTTTGGCTTCAAACAAAGTCCGTGAATTCTGTTTGAAGTCAAAATTACTACAATTGCAATCGGTCTGATTTTCGCGCTATTGACGTGACAGTTCAAATCCGACGTGACAGTTCAAATTTGACGTGACAGGCGAGCACGCATTCCCGAACGCTAAAGCCGCCCGCGGCGAGCGGCCCGCCGAGCTCCCCGGGCGCGGTGGCGAGCACCTCGAACCCCGGGGCACGCCGCCCCCCGCCCCGGAACGTCTCCTTCGCCGGGGGCCCCGACGGCGAGCTCGTCCTCAGCCCGGCGCAGCTGCGCTCATAACCCACAAGCAATAAAGGTTGTCACAACACACTTTTTTATATCCGCGCACTCACTGACTCTATCTGCGAGCGTGTCGCCAACGGCTGCGTGACAGCGTGACCCTTGCCGTAACGTTAAGTGGTGGAACCACTCTATGCTACGGGGTGATCGATTATTTGCACGTTTGACTAAATATATTGCAAGCTCCTATCGATATTCGTGTTTTGAATTTTAAGTGAACTCTATGCTAGATTCGACCTGAACTTTCGGGTTGCCTGTGTTGACGCAATGTTGATTTTTTTACGTACAAAATGCTTTGACTGCATATTTTTTCTACGTTAACGTAAAAAAGGTCGCTAAGATGCAAATTGAATGTGATTAAACTATTGAAATAGTTTGGCAACAATGCCATTAAATTGTCATGTTAAATACATTACGATTTAATGGCATTATTGCCAAATTATTATAGCAGTGAACTTCTAGTTTTGGTTAACTATTGGTTGTATGAAATTAAATTGTTTTTTTTTTAATATTCTTAATTAAACATCGTATATTCATTTTAATGTTGCGGTCGTCTATATTCAATGTAACATTGCATCTTAGAACCTTTAGGACGAGACTTAAACTATCATAACCTAAGCGTAATTACTAGACATTCGAATACTAAATGTTCTAGTTAAATCCGTCTCGATTCCTTATAGTGAATTCATTTACTCAGAGGTGTGGTGTTAAGTGATCAGCTTTCTCGGTGTTTTTCCCGGTACCTATTGACGCAATTCTCCACAATTTCTTCAAGATAATTGTACTGTATGCGGATATTTTGATTTTTATTCTATGAACGATTTAATAGATTAAAAATATTTTTACGGCCACACCTCTGCGTGATGTTGGAATAAATAGTAAATATAATTATAAATGAAATTGTTTAAAACTGCCTATGAATAGACGTGAATTTATATTTAAATAAATATAAAATTCATAAAAATAAATATATAACTGACAATAATGATTGTTAACTGATGTATGAAGTGTTATGCGTACATGCGATAATTATTTTAATTATGTCCAAAATGTGAATAGTTCAATCGTCGAGTTTGTAGTGATAGATTTTATTTAAGAAAACAAATAAAAATATGCTGTTGTTTTCTATGAATCAAGTATAATCTATATGTATGTCGAAGTTAAATTGTCTTTGACGAAGTAAAATTTGATTGAAAAACAAAAAAAAAATTTGTGATAGAAAAATTATGTCATAGATAACCTGTTTTTATTTTAAAAAAAAAACTTGACGCCTGAACTAAGAAAACTCATCAATATAATATATAATTAGCTAATAAAATAAGAATCGATGTATAGTAAATGATACTGTTTAACAGTAATGTTTTTATGTATAAGAAACTATTGTATAATTAACTTTAAATAAATAATTGAGTGTTATTCGTGCATTGTATATGGCACAATATAGTAAAATACCATTTATAAATATATATTATATATATTTTAGAGATATTTGCACCTTTCGTAGTAAAATATTTAAGTGTATATCCGCAGATTTTAGCTACGATATATTTATGAGGGAACTCACTTTTTTGACGCGAAGAGAATTGATGCAAATTCAAAGAATAAATTCATATGAGATTTAACCAACAAAAAAAATTGAATGTGGTTGAAAAAAATTTTGATTAGTTTTTGTCAATTATATCTCGTATCTTTGTAATCGGATTATAAAAGTGTAGTTGTTTTGGATTATTTAAATCTAAGAACGGTCAATTACTTAATGTTTATTTTATTATAAGATTTGTATTTTCGCTTTCTTTTAACGACTGCTATAGGTATTTCTGCTGAAACTTCGTAAAGCTAAACAACACTTGAATTGGGTTGCAAATATTTTAATTTTTATTAATTTAAAATAGTTCCGTTCAATTATAACTCAAAACAACATACTTAATTTTTTCTCTTTCGGTTTAAAGATTTGTCTAAATTTTTAGTATTGATATTTTTTAATAAGTGGCCATTTGTATAACAAATCATTTTCTAAAGTACCTACCATTGTTAAATTCAAACATCTTACTGATAATCAAAGGAAAAAAAACGCGATCAAGATATTATATATTATCAAATTAAGCAATTAACGCACATAGCAATAATGGCAGTGTAACCTATCTGCATAAGTTCTTGAACTCTGTTCAGTTAATTCCTTAAAATTAAAAACAACCAAAAGACATTGATGCAAAATTTATATATATGTTATTAATTACCTATTAAATACATTTAGCAAAATTAAATATCGATGGAGGCCTGTTCTGATTGATGTAGACCCGTCCAGAAGAAGTCGGTGAGAAACCGCTGTCTTGTTCGTATGAATTATTTCACAAATCTGTAGACAAAAAAAATAAAGCAAAAACTCACCAATAGCTGGAGGACGTGTCGAGCAAGTGGTCTTGGTCCTTGGATCTTGGTCCTCAAAGTATTTTGTCGCATTATAATAGGTTGTTTTTAACATAATTACTACATCTAAATACATTTTTAATATTTTGTAATAAATAATCAATAAAGGAAATTCTCGTACTGATATATTCAAATATCATGATAGGTTACACCACTGTCGACATATTCAAATTGATTTTTCATGTAATACGTACCCACATAAATAGATGTTAAGGAAAATATGAGCTTTATTTAGACTAACTGATGGCTTGTGTAACGAAGTGTTGTGTATGTTAACGAAGTAGATTCCCATTGCATCTTCATCTTTCTCTTATTTCACTACGCTATACTATCAATGCCACGTTCTCAGAATAAATCTTATTTTAATAAATTTATATTGTTATAAGCTTAACCAAACGTAATTTTTATACGATACCTTGACTAGAAATCTCATTTAGCATCGATGCCCACTATCAAACGCACATAACTGGTGACAGGGTTCATATTTTATATTTTAATAAATGCAAATTTTATTATAATTCATTTACCGTTTTAATACTTCTAAAGGAAAATGCATTTTCTCCAAAAAAATATTTTTACAACGGAAATCTACCCAGCTTTTTAAAATGAAATGATAAATAATTTTTTAAGAACAAAAATATTTATCGAAAATTTTTAACACCCTCAATAGAGGTTTTAACAATGTCATAAATAGAATAAATTCGTTTCAAATGGCACATTTAAGATTTGTAATCCTTAAAATAAATCTATCTTCTAATGTCGCTCTTTATACTTTCATGTTCATGTTTCTAAACGTTTTAAAATAAACACTCTAATAAGCGATTATTTAACGTTTGTTTTTAACCAAAACTTAATATTTATAGCAATATTTAAAAGTGCTTACTTTATTTATCGAAGTTTTCAACAAATATACGTTAAATTTTTACTCAAAATGTTATGTTAGTCTACACATTAACACAGCCATCATCAATAAACATGGTGGCAAATGCTTGTCATGTCATATGAAGACATGAAAATGGATAGCTTAAAGCTTAATAAATGTGTTATTTGTTCATGTTGCGCATTTAGTCAAAAATGTGTATATAAATCGCGACGAAAACAAATCCTACGGACTATAAAACATCCGAAAAATAAAAACAGCTCACCAAAATAGATGTAAATAAAAAAAAATAACTACAATAAATTGACAGCTCATCATTCTATATTTGTTTAAACTATCTGTGGGCGTTAATTTATTTATAAGTTATTTCCCTTCGTCATCCGCTAAGACTAAGACAAAACCTGTAAAATATTAATATAATAAATACTGTACTTTATGTGGGCTTCGCAACATAAATTAACACAGGTGTTTCACAAGCGTGAGTTAAGTTAATCTGTACTTAAATTACATGTCTTAAATAAAGTATGTGTGCTTCCATATATGCTTAAATAGGCAATCAATTATAAACTTTCCTGTGAATCCTAGGAATTGTTGCTAACAAATATAGTTATATAACATTTTATAAGGTATTTTACGGCCTAATTTATAGCTAAATTTTGATTCCTCTGAATATAATAAAAAAAAATAAAAAGACAGCGATAAATTATAAAGATTAATTTTTTATGGTTAAGTAAAAGATACCCTTGTTTTTACTTTAATAAAAATAATACGTATTGGTTGGAAACCTTATCTCAACACCTAACTTTATTACTGTTATTTACTTTCAATATTTTTTGACGAAATACCTAGATGGGTCGCCTATTAATTAGTTATTTATTTTATTATTATGTAACAAAATATTTATTTTTATTTTGCGGTAAATGTTACAATTTGAATACGCGTTAGTATATAGAGGCGTCACATCGTAGCTATATAATTATTCTTTGACGTTGTTTCTGATTACATACCTATATGTGTTTTGTACATAGCATAAAGGATACTCGTAAATGCAATAGTTATAAGAATTCAAAGGCATATAAGTAAATGCAATGGCAGTTTTCAATTTTATATAGATATGTTGTTAACGGCTTTCTAAGAACTGTCTCACATATTATAAGTTGCGCTGACCAAACTGTTCAAATAATTAAGAATAAGTTTACAATTAAGGTATAGTTTGATCTATAAAATCGTTCCTTTAGGCATTTATTGCGTTTTATTATCACTAATAGTTTATGATTCGAGAAGACTTTTAATAATTGTTATTATTATACGTCTACCCTGCCGTTGTTTGTCTGTTTGTGTACTGTCATAGATTTCGTAAAATTTTAAATAAAAAGACTGTACACTGACAAAATCCTGATACTCAAAACTTTCTCGTTTCCTTACTAGATACTCTACTTGTCTATATAGATGTTATTGGGGAAAATGAAAGATCCATGAACACGACAGAAAATTATGAATTATCAATGATTGTTATTGGCTGTGCGGAGGCCTTTCTATTGGAATCAAACGAGAAGTTAATGCAACTATTGTGGTGAAATTTTGACTTTAGAAAGTTTATGTAAAGTTGCGATCTGAAAGGCGTTGAGATCCAGGAAACGGATTAATGAATAATAAAATGTTATAAACGTTTATTTTCACCCTAGGGCTCAAATATCGGCAATGTGAATGTTTTTATTTCATATGAAATTTAAGCAATTGTTTGTTTAGTGTTATGTAAATAGTTGTTTTGTTCGTAATAACCAGATTATGACATCGTTTGTATTATTTATAAACATTGGTGCATATCATGTCTATAGAACAGATGATTAATCAAATAAATTAGAAGAAAGGTATAGTTGATGACGATGTTTCATTTGAGCCCATCCTTATTACCTTTCCACTCCAGCCTTTGAACCTTTTGACAAAGTGCCTCTAGAAAGTTCCACTGCATTTTTTCATCGCCAAACGGTATTACTGTATTCCGATTGGAAGAACCATCTTATACATCCAGGCGACAAGAGAAGCGGTTCGTATTTACAGTTACAGTATAGTTATATCTCTGGGTGTCGATATGGGTGGCATATCACTTGCCAAAAATAAATTCAGTTTCGTTTTGCTACTATAAGATTCACTTTTAGACTGGTTCGTTTTAACAAGTTTCTTAGACGGTCAGTCTAGTGAGTAGTTTGATCCTCAAATTAGCGATTGATAGGTGTTGTCACGAGGTTGCGTGCTGTCTCCTGCTACATATATTTTGCGTAATATATAATAGTAATAATGTCCTCCCGACCAATTCCGGCCAGGAAGGTCAATTTAGAAGAGTTCAGACGACTGCGCAGTGCATATTATACAACCATTTGCGCCCACACAAATACAATCACTCTTCATTTGCTCTCATAGCCCAATAGGACGGCCGGAGAGATCGGGCATAGAGGCGGTGACATTAAAGCGACTTCTTACTAACGACTTCATCAAGCCACCGCCAGATGGCGTTAACAAGGAATCGGGACTTACATGCCCATTGGACGCATGAAAGCCTTAATTTTCAGGCAATCGGGTGATTTGACCGTAATACCCCAACTCAATTAAGAAAAAACAACATAATGTCACTGCCTTCCGCAAGATTCGAACCCACGACATTAGTTTTTTAAAACGCGGGCCCATACCACTAGGCAACGGAGGCAGTTAAAACATTTTTATTTATTAGTTTGCGTGATGATAACTTACTTTCAACAAACCGTGAAAACTATAGCAGTATGCGATGCATGACAACGTGCCTAAAATAAATTTCAAATAACATTAACTATATAGATAAATAAAATAAGATTTAGGTTACGCTTGCTTTAAAAAAATTACTTATTTTTTTAAACATGATCTAAACTAAAATCTTTATAAATCTATATGGTAGATTTTAAGATTGCAAAAACTTAAATACAAGTATTATATCGTCCGTTGCCAAAATTACAAAAGATCTGTTCGTGACATTAAAATCGTGAAATTAATAAATATACGAAACCCTAAAAATAACATAATAACATAATCTGAAAATGGAACCGCCTGGCCCCTATTAAAAAGTTTGAAATAGAAAATCAAAAGCTTTACAGACCATAATAGGTTGTCTCTGTCAAAAATCGCCCATAATTTGTCCAGTCACTAACTGCAGATGCAATTATCAAACTATCTCCCAATACGAGCGGCTTAAAATACGCTTATAACTATGAGGTTATGTACACAATACATAGTTATTTTAAAACATATAAGAGAAATAAATCAAACGACACCACGAAATATAACATGTGATATATTTAACTCCAACGCTACAACATTTTTTTTTGTAAACATAAAATAACCTATTTACATCGATTATTGCGAACCTTAAATAAAATCACAACATAAACCGGTGGCGTTGACAAACGATTCGGTTTACCATAAATAGGGATGTATGGGGTTGATAAGTAAATATTCTTTGCCTTCGACGTCAAATCGATTTTTATAATTTAAAAAGTTATTAACAGCAAGGTCAAGAGGTTTTGAAAGAATCGGACAAAGGAGCAATTTCAAAATTGACAACGCAAAGATTTATAATATACACCATGTCACAAAAATAGTCTTTACAATATTGTTATAACCACGTTTTACCGACAAATAAATAAATAAGGACGGTGTAGGTAAAACATTACGGACATTTACGTGACTAAACTACGAATATGAAGCAAACTTTCGGAAAACGTCATGTTTATTTACATTTATAAAATTAACGAATGTAATGTCACGATAAAAAACAATACTTTTATAACCTTAACAATCTTCCTAAGTTTTTAACTACAAATATATATATATTTTTCTGTCTTTAAATCCCGACATATGAAATGTTTCTGACAGCGTTCGTTCAAAAACTATTATCAATTTATATATTGCAAATTATTATTTATAATTTATATTTTTTTATTTATTTTGCAAATTTACACAAATATATCTATAGTCTGTAAATATGTTTAGAAATGTTGCTGTTGAAAATTGAAAGGTTCACAGGAAAATATATTTGAAATTTTATACTCCTTAGAGTAAAAAAAAAAATGTAATATCCTTGTAAAGTTTTTAAACCATTATGGTATGCTTAAATTGTTATTCTTGTTGCAATTGCCGTTACAACTGTCTCTATTAACATTTAAATTCTATAAAATGGTTAAATTTCAATTTTACTACAACTATATTCAATAGGGAATGCAAAGTTATAATCTTCAAGAAGACTTGCGCAGAGGCCTATGATAGATATACATATATAACAGTTTTGTGTAGGCAACAATGCATTATGATATGTGTCGAAACATAATGACGGGTCCATTAATTTGAACTATAAATTGTTCGAAACGATGGGCTGAGGAAGACTTTTAGAATGAACTTACAGTATTATATTTATATAGTAGCCTGTTTTTGGTTGGCCAAGCTGTCCTTTAATAATTATCTGTGACTGTAACTAAACATATTTTGACGATCCAACAAAAAGCACATATGCAAACGTATGACTTGATATATCAAACACATTTTAAAGAAAAATATTGAAATAAAGTATAGCGAAGAACTAGACGGAATACGTTAAAAAACTAAGTGATACACTCTTAAAATCATAAAAAATAAATATGACACAAATCGGAGACTGTTTGTTAATTTACTGCCATGTTAGAACATAGCCTAGAATGAGGATTACTTCATATAAATACAATAGATGTCAACGAAAATGTTTAAAAAACAAAAACTAAAAACATACTAACTCGTGGGATCCAAAGAATTAAAAAATAAATCAAAATTACAACACGGGCGAAATGCAATAGAACCGGCAGTTCAATTTTTATCTATAAGGCGCTTATCTAATAACCTAAAAAATATATTTTTTATCTAATAACCTATAATATATAAAAAAAAAGGTTAAGGAAAGCTAAACTGACACGGGGGTCAATTGGACACCTTTTCACCACCTCAATTGGACCTAATAATAATCAACTGAAAATGTCAATGTTGGCACCGAAGTAATTTTAATTGCTTAAGCATCGAATTTAATTATGAGAAGAAGTCGTAAGGAGGAATAACGTATATATTTCGACGACATATGGAATACATAAATAAAATAAACGCGTTGCGCATTTTGATATACTATATGTAATGTATTTGTCACTCTAAATGACTAATTTTTGTCGTCAGATAAACTGACGTCAAAAGACCCTTGTTAAATAAAATTATAATTCATCTAATTTTCAAAAAGATCATATTTCCAATCCATCGTACCTTTAAGATATAGACTTCAGACCAGACACAAAGTTTTGTTACTATTAAATTCTTTCATACTCCGTTCTGACAAATATTACCGGCGTAACAACATTTTAGCAATCCACTGACACAATATGCCTTCACGTACATAAACACCTAAATAACTTTGACACCGAACAACACAGTACCGTTTCACTAGGACTAGCTTTGAAAGCCATTTATCGTAACACCACCATCGCAACCGGAATAGACAGTTATTTACATGTCGAGCGGGAACCAGGTTCCGCCTTGGAGCACACCACACAGATAACAAATCCCGATTTTTGTTTATTTTCATTAGAGATCTGGAATTGTTGCACTATGCAGCAGATGGAGCACCGTTACTGTCCCAATCACGCCTTTATAAGCCTTATGACCTTCTAGGTAAAGGCTAATATCATATGGTCTCGACGATGCCCTTTCTTTTGTAGCGAGGAACCTCGCCCGAGATGAAGGAGGTCTCCTCGGAAGACGTCGTGACCACCTTTTGGACTTCCCGCGATGTACTCGGTTGGCTCTAAAAGTTTAAATTGATAAGTACCTCTGTGCAATTTTCATCATTCTGTTTCTTGCTACAGAACGTATTAGAGAGACGGAAAATATTTAAGTAGATTTCAAGCCCGAAACCCGTGTATACGATCATAATTATAGCCCGTATCAACAGGAAATATCTGCAGAGGAAAAAAAGAGGCGTTCCGGAGTATATCATGATATGTTTTTGACTTTTAACAAGTTAGTTTATGTTCCATATTTGAAGATTACATTTAAATATTGATAGAACTGATATACGGTTCTATCAAAATTTAAAAACCGAAAATACCATTACCGAAATTTAGGCTCAATTCAAGATCTTATAGACGGCAACAATACTACTGGTTATAAGCCTATTCAGACGAGAAACGGTAGGAAAACCTGTCAAATTCATATTCTCTTTTTTAAAATAGAAATATCTTTCGCCAAAAGAAACGCCCAGATCCGAAACAATTATTTGTTCTTCTTACACACCATTTGCTCCGGCTGGGAGTCGAACCCACGACCGACCTACGCCGAAGCCAATAGCTTAGCAACTGTACCAAACGGGTCTTTCGATAGATCAGACGATAAGAATTTCGATATATTTGAGCTGAGCCGAATGAAAAAGTTGTAAGTAGCAGGTAGTAGTAGTAGTGGCAAATTATCTTAACCACGATAGGTTTTTTGAATTGAGTAGAGGTAGGGGATGGAGGCAGAGGTAGGGAGAGGAGTGAGATAGGGAGAAAGTTGTGGAGGGGAGATGGACCACCGGCCACTTCACTCACCGGACGAAACGCTGAAGACTTTCCACTTCACAAACACTTCCACTTTACGCCGATTTTCTGTGAGTTCGTGGTACTTATCCAGTTCAAGCCGGCCCATTCAGCAGCGGGTGCAGCTGCGTGGCTCGACCACCGCAAAAATATTAATTAGTTAATATCCTAGGACATCTCAAATAATGCCATCTGAGCCCAAACTAGGCAAAGCCTGTATTATGGTAACAAAACAACTGATATACACACTTATATATTTTAAGACAATTAACACCCAGACACAGAACAAATCCTCTGCTCACCGCACAAATATTTTGTCCTGGGCGGGAATCGAACCCACGACCTTTGGCTTTGCAGTTAGCAGCACTAATCGCCCCACACTAACCACTACACCAACCCGACCCGTGGGTACAATTAACCGCTTAATGCACACCTCCGTCACATATACGGGCAACGTTTACTGGCAGAATTGTGCAGCTCCGTGAACGTCACGGTCACTGTGATTTTATATGTTGCAAAATATTACAGCTCCGTATGGGTCACGGTTAATATAGAAATATAATTTTCCTAATATTTTAAGTCCGTATCTGTCGCGTTGGATGGCAGATTATTGCCATTCTCGGAATTTGAGTTTGCTTATGTTTTTGTATCTAAATCGATTAAAAAAATGTGCATTAAAGGGTTGATTTAGTTATATCCTTATCATTAAGTTTGTTTAGCCGCCCCATTACCTGCGGCGCCGAAACGGGCGTGGCGGCGACCGCCAAGTTCCTGCGGATGTCTTCGAGCGGAATCTCCTCGGAGCGCGCCCGAGGCGACCCCTCTCGGGAGCCTTGAGAACTGCCGCCCCTCGAAACGCTACTGAAATATAGGAAGCTGACAATCATATCAGTAATGGATTCTAAAATGACATGCACGCATACACGGGAAAGCTATACGATAATTTTAACCGACTTCAAAAAGGGAGGAGGTTCTCAATTCGACTGTATTTCTTTTGATATACCTCATAACTTTTTACTAGGTTCACCGATTTTAATGATTGTTATTATATTTGAAAGCTGGTGCTTGTTGTTGTCGTCCCAAATATTTAATTTTAACAAAATTTAATGAGTAGTTTTTGAGTTCCCCCTAATTATGCATATTTTTGTCGTAAACGGTACATCGCAAGGCTTCCTCAGAATGTTAAAGTTTCCCCAGAAATTTCATTTTGATTGCACTTCGTACTGCGTGTACATACTACATGTGCTCAAAACTAAGTAGGATTTATATGAAGTCGGTTAATACATTTAATAAAAATTGAAACTATTGTGCAAGGCGTGAATATGTTGACAAGTCGATAATGTATACGAGAGCGGCGACTAATTACGTATATGCACTTACGTAATTAGTCGCCGCTTACAATGCAGCCTGTTTTTGTGCAAATCAAATCAAATCAAAATATTTCTATTCAAAAAGGCCTTTATAAGCACTTATGAATCGTCAGTTTTACATCTCAGTTCGTGAGGTAGCTACCACCGGCCCGGAATGCAGTCCTGCTGAGAAGAGCCGGCGAGAAACTCAACAGTTGCTCTTTTAAAAAGTCGTTACAGAATGTTAA
>DWHO01003372.1:0-12080 GCA_018247575.1 Eurytides lysithous rurik | reverse complement strand
ATATTTGTACGAACTACAGATATTTGTTTCGGATCTGGGTGTATGTCCGCGTAAAATTTATGTATGTATAAAGCCCTTATAACACAAGATATTTCTATCTTACAATAGGGGTAAAATTTTTTAAGAAAAAAAAAATCATTTATCGGATCCGTATATACGTGGTTGGAGTTTTTAAAAACAAATTTTCTAAAAAGAGGTATGTATTGATGCCAGTTACTGTGTAGGTTTATTCACGGTTAAATAAAAATTACATTACAATGTTATTTTTTGGTCCGTTTAACCAAATTTCAACTCGGTGATTGACAAAGTTCTAACTAACATCGGATGAGTAGAGAGAATATGGAAAAATACGTTGTAATAAAGAATAAAAATTTTAATTGTATTTATTTTTTAATTACTCAATGTATTTTTTTAGATAACAGTGAAGGCGATTACATCTTGTCTTACAATTGCGATCAAACTTAATTATTACCTGTGGTTCTATCTGCACGAGTGTATATTTATTATAAAAACTATGACAACAGTGTTTGTAGAAGGTTATAGTCATTATTTATTTCGAGTAGTTTGCAGAATTTCGACACACTCATTCTCGCTCGGTGAAGTGTTGCAATAAATGTATATTACGTATATTTACGTTATTTAAAACGAGTTATAGATGTATAACTCGTTTTAAATAACGTAAATATACCAGGGCCTTCGTAGGTATTAACCGCAAGTGTTAAGGTCGGGCATAATTTCGTTCGCATTCTCACTGAACAGGTTCGGAATTACTTAACACCATAATAGAAAAGGTCTGAGATGGTGTCAAGGCTTTATTTAACAGTGAATTAATTATTCTCCTTGGCAATTAGATTCAGTTGCAACAAATTGTGGTGCTCGAGAACATATTGTGTATAACTTAGTTTGAATATTCATAAGAAGTTTTGAGTAGAATAAATTAAATAACAATGAGTGAATATTGTATTTTGTAATGATGTAAGTGTTTTAATTATTAAAATGTTTATTTTAATATGAATTCTTAATGTTGCTTAATTATGATAAATAAACTTTACCATTATGGCCATTTATTGCTAAAATTATAAGCATTTCCATATTAATATTATTATATAATATTAATATTTATTTCAATCTTTGTTATCGATCGTAACTATTTTTAGACAATGAATATGAGCACAGGTATGTAGTAAAAATTTTACACCTCCTGTCATGGTTTCTACTTAAAGTAACATATTCTCGATAAAATTCTTAATGTTGTTCATCTAAAAACTTGAGGAAAACTAATGAAATTTCAATAAGAGTTATATCAATTATAGCTGCTTCTCTAACTTAAAACTGAAGTATATATATTATATAGTATATTCTTGAGATAATCAGACCAGAATAGGTAGGACAACATAGTTTTTTAGTTAACAATTTATAATCATATTAAAATTAGCCATATTCCTATTTACTTAAATCGATTAGATGCGATACATCAACATGAAGAAACCTTTTATCTAACCGTTGCATTTTATATATTATATGATTAAGAAGTACGTAATTAAAAAGGTACAAAATTATATATAAAAGGTTTGTCGAAACATAAAATTCCCTCATGGGGATATTTTTTTATGGAGTAGGCTGATAATGGACCTGGTGGCTCACCTGATGGTAAATGATCACCACCGCCCATAGACATTTGCAATATTGTAAATCTGGCAAATGCATTGCCAACCTTTAAGAGGGTGAATTTTTGAAAGAAGGAAGGAGGATAAGTGAGGGGAGGGAGGAGGAGAGAGGAAGAAGAAGAGTGGAGGCAAAGGTAGAGAGGGACGGAAGGGAGGGGGACGGGCCACCGGCCACCTCACGCACCGGACGAAACGCGGAAAAACAAACACTTCCACTTTACGGCGATTTTCAATGAGGTCGGTGGTACTTATCTGGTTCGGGCCGGCCCATTCAGCAGCGGAAGCAGCTGCGTTGCTCTACCACCGTTAGATTTAAATTTAACACGATCATCGGTTTGAAAGACGAATATATCATGAGATATTTGAAAAATACGCACTTTTTCAATTCCCTCGGCTCTGGTTCTTTTGTCACCTCTGGGTAAGTTTGCTTCTTCAAATCCATGTATTTTTGCATATTGTACATCTCGTGGACAAACGCCTCCCATGTGCCATAATGTACTAACGCTTTGTTTCGACCGCCAAAGTAACATTCTCTCGGTATGTGCAATTGAACGTAACATTCTACGCTGTGAAGGCAACCTGTAAATTATTATTTTTTTAAAACTTATTTAGTATTATACAATTTCACTACAAGTAAAAGCGGCACTATACCAGCATTAAAATTTAAAAGACCTGCTGATAATCCTAGTATGTTAGTCAACTATGATTACAAGTGATTCGCTTTAACGTTGTGTGAATTGGCCTGATGAACTGGTGACCATATTTTTGCTGAGTGATGTAAAAGAAAGTATACCAACTAAACTCAAATTATTTTGTTTTTTTTTTAATAAAGTAGTCCAAAAACTTCTAAAAGGTGTTGTGGGATATTGGACCTGTACCCTGCAGAGGGAAATTACAGGTTAAACAAAAAAAAAATGGCCAGACTTGAAAACCGTGCGCCACCCGTGCATCTAACAATTACACTGCTAATATTTTCCTTAAAACCGGAAAACGGCATTGCTTACCACCTTGGCAGCAGAAAAACCGTCAATGTAGTGGTACCAACCAGGCGGAACATGCAACGTAGATCAAGAGTTCGACCACTACAAAAATTCTCTCCCACCGTCAAGTATACTATGCCGTTTTACAATCAAACTTGGAAATAAATATTTCGACGCTCTTCCATTATTTTCAAAATAGAAACTTAAATTATCATAATAAATAGTAAACAGTATACATTACACGAAAATTAATTTATACAACAGTGTATAAGTAAATATTGCTTCCAAGAAATGTTTTCACTAAAGCAACGAGTTATCACACTGTGAACAGAGCATCTTTTCGTGAAGGTACGGAAATTTTCCGATTCGGTTAAAGTTTGTCATATACATTGTTTTTTTTTTGTTTCAAAAAATTTAACATAATTGTAACCAGAAAAACATCATCCAATCAACTGGTATTTTAAGCATAAACGTAGTTCGTGACGTAAAAAAAAGAAAAAAAATTTTAAATTCTAAAACTACCTAAACTATCTGGATACATAAATAGTTGTAATTATGTCTTCCTGATAAACTTGCCGTGAGATATTGTTTAGAGTTGGTAGTATTTAAGTCAGCATTTGTTCTGACAAAGACTACTACTTGTCTATCTTTCTTCTTTTACCCTTCAAGACATCAAACGCATAGGTTTACTAGATTGATGACGTTAGAACAATCTCCTTTAGAGTCTACTCCCAGTCATAGCATCCGACTTATGAAACTTACCTTACCTGCCAAGCAATCCCATAAGTAGACCGTTATGTTTTTACTTAAATACGAAACAACAAAACAGAGTCATAGTCTCCCTCAGGATAAAAGCACACGATAACCATTTTGAAAAGCGACGGCCCATATCACGCCATAGAGAAAATTAATACAACTTTTTATTTTAATTGCGTTGAAGGAAGTGCCCCTTAATGGTTAAATATGTTATCATATTTAACTAATAACTAACTAAACTAAAATAACTTAATTTTCACGTTTTTAACCTAACTTTACGGCTCGATTATAGGTCGATAATATCGCATGCGGTATTGCGTTAATGCGTCCCGATTCATTTTACATTCTTGCGGCGTTATTATCACAGCAGTGTGTAACTACATGACCATCCTAATACAAAATGTACTGAACACAGATATCGCAGTAACGCATGCGATATTATCGACCTATAATAACGCGCCTGTGTGGGGGAGCCTTTAGTAACAGCCTATATATGTCCCACTGCTGGGCACAGACCTCCTCTATACAAAGGGTATAAGGGCACAGACCGCCAAGCGGCCCCACTGCGGATTGGCGGACCTCACATATTTAAGATTTTTTTTATTGTTTCTTAAATATGCAGGTTTCCTGACGATGTTTTCCTTCACCGTTCAGCACGTGGTAAATCAGCACTCAAATTTGGTAATTATAAATTAACAAATTTATTGGTGCCGACACCGGGATTTAAATTTAGGTTGCTTGAGTATATTGAATTAAAAGCAATCGCCCGGACACTAAGTTACCACGGCTTTAACCTAATTTTACTGTCTAATATTACTACTGTACTATATTAAGTAACTTAAATACACAATATAAAAATCACTATGATAAACGATATTATGAAAGTGATTTTTTTTTCAATCTTTTATTTATTTATTTTTTTATTTGATAATATAAAATGATTTAATATTCCGATAGTCAATCAGTCACTCAGCTATGAGCTCTAAGAAGAGATATTCCCTCACCTCCAAAATGTTTATCTAGAAGTATGAGTCCAGTTGAAGTTGGTATTGAAGCAAAACCGCAACTCGGCACTATTAGCACGTCCGCGTCTTCGGCCGATTTGTGATACGCTCTATACACGTTCAACATATGCTACGGAGAGAATAATGAACAATTATGTATTTTATACGAATAAGTAAAAAATAAAATTTGTCTATTTTCAAAAATATATATACTTTTGAATGTTATGATTAAAATATGCGAGTTCGTAATAGCAGCGTAAGGAATATGTGTAATAAGATACAAAATTCTGTCTACGAATTTCTTTCATAATGATATCATAGACCACTGTACTGTATGTACAGTCAGCTTGGGGTAGTATAATAGAATGCAATGTTTCCAGCGTACCGTCTGGACTTATGCCCAATAAACTAATGTCCTCCCGAACGATTTCGGCCACGGCGGCCGATCTACAAGAGGGCAGCCAAGTGCGCAGAATATATTATATTACGCACGCACACGCACAAGCATTTGCGCAGCACAAGTGCATTCACTCTTCTTTTACTCATAGCCCGATGGGACGGATAACACACGACCGGAGAGAGAGGGTAATCCGCCCACCAAAGTAAAGCCGATCGAAAACATATTTATTAATGACCGTTACCCCTTTACATTAAGCAAATCACGTAAATTTAAGTAATTATTACTAGATAATTTATTATAATAGAAGATTTAGACAAACCTCACAAAAAAACTTTTACGCTTATCATCGATGTCAATTTAAAAATAATTTAATTTTTTTTATAAAATGTATTAACCGACTTCATATAAATCCTACTTAGTTTTAAGCACTTGTTCGCAGTACTAAGTGCAATCAGAATGAAATTTCTGACGAAACCTTAACCTTCTGAGGAAGCCTTGCGATATACCGTTTTCAACAAAAATAAACATAATTGAGTAGAACTCAAAAACTACTCGTCAAATATCTCAAATATAATAAGAATCATCAAAATCAATACACCCAGTAAAAATGTAGTAACACACATAAAAAAATACAGTCGAATAGAGAACCTCCTCCTTTTTTGAAGTCGGTTAAATATAGTAGTACTCGTATAATACTTTTCTATAACATGCAACTGCATTTGACTTAATGTACGAAACAATATATTATAGATGAAACATATGGCAAACCTATTCATAAAAATGCCTAACTGTTGTCAGTTATACATTAATATAAATGGTTAAAACAAATTATTCATAACATTCTTTTTAAATTATGCTCTTATTCCAAACTACAATAACCTAAAACAATGAATGGAACAATAAATTGTTGAGGACAAATGTAAAACATCGTGGATGAAACGTAAGTACCATTATCAAAGAACATTTGAAAAATGGCTGTGAGATAGTCTATGGCACCCGCGGGATGGAAACGGAAGTATAAATAAGATGGAACTGCAACTTCCATCCCAATGGACTAAAACATGATAAGAATTTATATCTTAAAACATATTATTAAACATTTCAACTTTGACATGGACTGATAACATGAATTTTGTCTTAAATTACTTTTACTTGCATAATTACTTTACATGTTATTGGAATCAGCCAGGAATATATTGGCTATATTTACTGCTTATTAAAATAAAATCATTAAATAATGGAAAAAAAGGAATAAGGGCAAAATTACTATAAAAGACTATTAAGATATTTTTTATATTTAAACGATTCAATTTAAATTGAAAAAAATTGAATTCACGGACGTTTCGAAAACTACAGCACTCATGGTCACAAAGTGATTTGTCCGTATACGAAACAGTAATGAATTAAATGTGATAAAATCGACTTGCTTATTCTATTTCATATTCTATAAATGCAAACAAAAAATTATTTTAATGTTACCGCGTATATTTCTGTGAATAGTGAAAGAAGAATAGTGATTATTGATCATTAAACGCATGCGATAAAAGAGACACCATTATATATATAGTACCCATAACTAACGATGACAGACGTTAAGCTTAAATGGCCTGCACACAAATAGCTGCATGCTACAAAAACACGAAAGAATAATCTCGAAAAAAAGGGTCTAGCAAAAAATTGGGAAATGTCCGTCAGATGCTACGATCCGATTTAATAAAACTTGCTAAAAAGATGGACTGGAATCCAATAACAGCAAAATTTAACTTGAAAACATAAAGAATTTGTTACAAGTATTACTTATGTTTACAACATATTCAAAGAAAAAAGCATAGGAATATTTCGAAAAGACCTTTTGCGCCCGGCCCTGTTGCAAATTTGCTACCACTATTATTCTACTAATATATGTTTCCCGATGGAACATCTGATGCCATATATATAATTTCAATACTTACATACAGTTCCGCCGATATATCAACATAATGAGTTCCGGTCTGTATACACGCTTTCACTATGTATTCGCTTAATAATGTATTGGGCCCAGTGCAATTTATAACAATTTTTGCTCTTTTTGTTACATTAATTAAGCTGTTGTCGTCCTTAACATCGCTTATAATTATGAGAATTTTCGATACATCAAACCCTATAATACAAAAAATAATAACCACTTATTCTTGGCTTAAATAAACAATTACACATCAACGATCAAAATTTAAAATACACACCGCTTTCTTCGATCACTGTCAATAAATCATTCACTTTTTCCTTTGATCTACCTGATACGCCCCAAGTAATTTTATTATATGTTGGATGTTTGTCAAAAGCTGCCAATTGTTCAACAACATGTTTTCCAGTGAAACCCGTAGAGCCGATCACAATAATATCGACTTTATCCATTATTTAGAGAAATATTATACTTTTCGCATCACTAATGTATCAATGTCCGAGCACACACCTACGCGCTTCGACTTATAAAATGATATTAAACATACCAAACGTTTCAGAATAAGGCATAAGGCAAAGACCTTCTGCGAACTGAAGGTCGGCGTATCCGTTATAAAAAATATAAGGGACGGTATCAAAAATCTGACGAAGTAAATTTAAGCAATAATAGTTTAAAACGAAAAAGCTAAGTAATACTATTTATAATACACAAAAAGGTTTACAAATTTCGATCAACGGTCGAGATTTTAGTAAATTTTATAGTGTTTTTATGATAATTATTTATCACTGCCCGTAAACAGTCGGCTGGGTCTGCAAGTGGGTTGTACACATGTATCATTACATCAGTAAATAACGTTTTTAATTTACCTTCAATGAGACAAACCTGAAATTTTCTAAAAATCGTTTGCTATTTTTATGATTAATAAATAGGCATTCATAGAATAAAATATTTATTTTAATGCAAGTATCTAAAGATCTGTTTCTAGTCCAACTTTAGCGATTAATGTCTAAAATATCTTACTTTTTTCAGGTTGTTTTTGCATCTAATTTGTCTAATAGTTTTGGATTTCACAAAATAAAAATTGACGCAGAAGACATTAATAACCCGAGTGCACCAAAGGAATAATAACAATAATAATTAATATTTTATTATTAGTTGAATTACTGTAAATATTAAGTTTACTCCGTATGTGTTTTGTAGAATTTGTTTTTTAAAAAGAAACATCTACATCAACTTTCAGTAATTTTTTAGATATCACATGATCGATTCGGTGCGATTGATTTACCGACTGATCTATGTCAAAATTAAATAGTAATAATAATTTAAAAAAAATAATTTCTTATTAAATGGATTTTCATTAACTAGATTTTGCAATCACGATCTTAGCGCAATGTTACAAACAACTTCAATCATTCCTAATAAGCTATGGATTTTGATTTAAAATTTTAAAATAAACTGTGTTATAACAAAAATTAAACATACTAATAAAAATACATGATGAACTTTTTAAAACTGTTATTGATGCTTAATACAAAAATAAAATTAAAAGCTATGTTAGGGTTTTGGAGATACAACCTTATTTAAATTAATGTTAAGAACTGTATGGACTTAACAGTTCAAGAACACCTTAATGTAATAACAATCAAATACATGATAAAAAATATATTATGTATATTTCTATTACAAATTGTTAATTCCTATTAAGGTGAGAAAGCAGGCAGGCGATTTTTTGAATAATTCCATATTTAGTCTATCTAATTATCATATTTTTTGTATCCCTGTAATACAGTAAAACATTAATAAAACAAAATTTTCTTAGTTTGTTATTGCCACAAAAACACTACTTTATTCACAGCTATACATGAATACCTTGTATCTGAAAGTAATAATACAAGGAGTATCTAATCAATGTCAAGGTTTTATAAATGTTTAAAAACATATTAAAACAACAAATGACTATTACGAGTAATAATTAATTTCTCTGTATTATAACATACTATCACTTTTCATAATGCATAAAGCCAATATAACATATTTTTTTGAATTATTATTGACAATATATTTCTTGATGCAATAATATTAATATCTAATAAAACACATTAAAAGTTTAATGGTGTTCTTTTCATAAATATTGGGTAAGGTGCAAAGCGTGAATTTTATTTGAATAACAAATAAACAATGGCATATCCTTACATAAAATATTCTTAAATGTTTCACAATGTCTAATTCTACATAATGTTTGAAAACAATCACAACAGCAAGAAAAATTGTTTCAGAATGTTAACCCTCTTGGCCAAAGTCCTCCATGAACTTTTTAAGTTTTATCATATCATCATCATTGACAGTCGGTTTAGATGTTGCCAAAGACCGCAGCATATCAGACATGGTAACTGGTGGTTCTCCTAACTTATCACTTGGAACATCCATCCAGGTCATTTCAATTGCCCCTGGGTCACCAGGAGAGCAAGGTGTTAGGAGATCATTCACAATAACATTAGGGTCAGTTGGACTTGGTCCAGACACTTTCTTGAAATGAGTTGCTGATTGCACTTTACGTACAGGCTGCATCAAAGCATCACGGACTACAATACTTATATCAGCTCCAGAATAGCCATCAGTTTTGGCAGCTAAGACTTTTAAGTCTTGCTCTGATAACTGATGTCTGGTGTTACCAAGATGCAATTTAAACATATCCAATCTAGCATGCTCTTCAGGTAGGGCAATGTAAATACGCTTTTCAAATCGCCTTCGAATGGCAGCATCAAGAACCCAAGGTATATTTGTTGCTCCAAGCACTAAAATACCATCCATGTCATTGCCTACACCTTGCATCTGGACAAGGAATTCAGTCTTAATACGTCTAGCAGATTCCGACTCATTGTCTGAGCGAGATGAACAAAGTGAGTCAATTTCATCAATAAATATGATGCTCGGTTTATGTTGTCTAGCCAGTTCAAACAAATTTTTCACCAACTTTTCTGATTCACCTAGCCATTTGGAAACTAGATCAGAAGAAGACACCGAAAAGAATGTGGAATTGTTAGCTTCAGTAGCAACGGCCTTGGCTAAATAAGATTTACCAGTACCTGGAGGACCAAACAACAAAATGCCCTTCCATGGAATTCTTTTACCTGTGAATAAATGAGGAAATTTAATAGGAAGTATAACAGCCTCTTTTAAGGCTTCCTTTGCCCCTTCAAGACCAGCCACATCACTCCATTTGACATGTGGCTTCTCAACAACTATAGCTCCCTCTAGCTTGCCTTGTAGTTTCTTCTTTTCAGGGTCATCAGAATCACTATCACTGTCACTCTTCTTATCTTCACTTTTTGAGTTTGACTCTCCATCCTTGACAGGTTTTTTCTTACGATCCTTCTTTAAGTATTCCTTTAATTTCTCCGCCCTATCCAGATACTGCAAACATTTAGCCCGAATACTCTCCTTGGCTCTTTCACCTTGTGCCTCATACTTCACAGCATGCAGAAAATACTCAACCCCATGTTCATAAAGCCTTAGAGCTTCCTCATAATTTTTATTTTTATCTTCTTCAGTGGCTTTTGTTACAAGATCAATGGCCTTTTGTAATGTATTTGATGATGCCATTCTTTAACTTAGATATTAACCTGAAAAAATATATCCAACCATTTATCAAAGCAAGTTTTCTGATTCTTTATGAATTTACTTTTTATTAACGGGACGATTGAAAATATTCCGCTTTAATCATTCAAACTGCATCATTATTTAAATTAAATTAAATAATTTTATGTTTGAAATCATCAAGTCATTACACATCATTTTAGTAGTTGAGACAGGTATATAGCTTTTGTGAAAAAGAAAACATCATCTATTCCTTCGTTTTTATAATGTTCACATAGAATCACTTTATCATAAACAAAACATTAAAATTTAAAAGGATAGTGAGTCATAACTAGTTATATTCAAGCATTGGTAGTAACATATTTAGCATTCTCATTAAAATATAATAATGCATACATACTAAAGCAAACTAAAGAAAATTGTTATCTAGTCGACTAAGTTTTTTTCATAGGATGGAAGACTATTCGATCTAAAAGATCGTGTGAGATTGAGGATAATTAATGACATATTTGTAATAGCACGTCATAACTTTAAAAAGCTACAAACGTACATTACTTACCATTCGATTTAATGTTTTCACTATATTCAATGGAATGAATCTATATTCAATTAAGTGCTAAGAATTTCTTTTATTTTATTTATAATATGATGGCTGTTTGTTCTTTCTGTCAAATTCTATTATGTTGCTATACCATAAAGTTTTTGACATTTTCTGCCATAAAAGCGCAGTCTTAATTAATTATTGGGTAAATAAGAAATTTTGCTTTATAATTTATAGGTTTATAGTAATTTCACTAATGTACTTAGATAAGTTGGATTTTTACGCATAAGTTAATATGTTGAAATGTTAGGATGATGGAATATTTGGATTACTCAATCAAAAAAACCCTTGTTAAAGAATTCAGCATTTTTTCTAATAAAGTGAGCTGTAAAGAATATTAGGTATATATAATTTACGATACACCTCGATTTCGTCTCCAAAAGGTGAAAAAATCCTTCATGGGCTTTGGTATACGCATATATAATAAAATTCACATCTCGTAGAATTATATCATATGTGCGTATATTCAGTCCCATGAAGGAGTTTTTCACATTTTAGAGACGAAATCGAGGTGTTACAAGCTTATTCTTATTTTTAGTGTTTACCGCGTGTTTGTCACTGAGTTTCAAGAAAGTTAAAATTTTGTCGGATAAATAATATGTTACAGAGTATATATTGTGAGGCAATCGTCAGAATACCACTTGCAAAAACCTCTCGCAGGAAATCTCGAGCTCAGAGGTTATAAATATCGCAAACGGCTCTTTTTTGAAGAATGAATACTGAATTTATCTCTGCAGCACCACCCAACAATAGGATACCGTAAGACAGAATACTATGAAAATAACTAAAATAAACTAGGCGAACTGTATTAACATCAGTTAATTGTCTTACTTCCCTCACTGCAAAACGGCTGCGCTGAATTTACCCGCGAGTGTTGAAAGATGGGAGTTCCACTGGATTTATAGAGTTATACCCATGGAATCAGTAATTTCTAGTGCTACGTTGTTAAGAAGTAAACTGTGAATTTAACTTTTTTCCTAACATTAGGTAAGGTAAATTTCACACATTCAATTTGGCATTTAGTACTAAATTGTCATTTTCAAACCACTTTGGTATGCGTAATAAAGTAAAAGCACCGTTTACTTCGTTATTTATATTTCTATTACGCTCGACCTTGAAGACAAGGGAAGTAT
>DWHO01003371.1:0-12080 GCA_018247575.1 Eurytides lysithous rurik | reverse complement strand
GACGTTCACGGAGCTGCACAATTCTGCCGGTAAACGTTGCCCGTACATGTCACGGAGGTGTGCATTAAGCGGTTAATTAACATTGACATAGCAGTATTGTATCTTTCATAACCCTTACACACAACAACAACAACCTTAACACTGCCTTAATTTTACAAATAATTAAGTTGCAATGTATTGAAAACACTCTTATTTATATTTATCACGCACAATCGAAAAGGATTTTGTAAATAAATATTAAATAATTATGTAAGTTAGGAAATTACTAATTTTTTTTAATATGAATCGTAGAATTAAATATTTATTACAAATGTAAAAAACAAGCCCTAAAATTATTTTTTAATCATTAATGTTAGCCATCAAGATTTGAAACCCTAAACCTAATTTATTCTTCCAGCCCTGTTACCCCATATGCTTTCGGGATAAATCGCATCGCACCAGTTCTTACACCGCCTATTTCGATATTAAGCTTCCCGAAGAAGGTTTTATTCCGTCTACAAAAGTATAAGGGAATGCAGTAATTAATTTTAAAGCGTTCTTTAAAAAAGGGCAGACGTTTCTTAAGCGTGAGCTTAAAATAGCATCCCGCTAGATCGGATACTTCTCTTTTTACTACAAGTCTTATTGCGTCTGGAAATAAATGGAATAAGATAAAAAATAAAAACACACGCATGTAAAATTAATCGAACTGCCGACCGTTTGAAGTATGAATGTGAATATTTTACTCACACCGAACGTTTATTTCATATCTTTGGTATTTTTATTGCTTTATTTTGCAAAACTGGAAGACGGTTGACAAATATGAACGGCTCTTTATATTTTTTATGCGTAACATAATTCGGCGTGTAAGAGACCACTGCAGTATTTATCGACTTCGTGTTCACAAAATTGCTATAATTTGTCATTGGCAAAAATTAAAAAAAAAAAAACAAAACAAATAATTCTTTATAACTTTAAACGCATCTCAGACTGTATGTACTGCTAAAGTAAACGTCTCAAAGAATTGATGTTTTAAATTGCGTTTAAAAAAGGAACAAAGAACATATTTTTAAGCTAGCGTATCGTGCCATGACTTTGAATTTATTATTATGTTATTTACTAAAACAGTGAATTTTACAAAAACGTTATAAACGTAAACGTATCGGGGAGAAATATGTTTTAATCAACGGCTGTATGTAAGTTATAATAAACAGTATAACTAAATATGCATGAATAGATTCAGTGAGTCAGAATAAAATTAATTTTTTTGCTAAACACTGCGTTATGAATACGACTTATGGCACTTCGATTAATAACCACTGGAGGTGAACTGAATCAGCAGAGACAGGTAATATTGAAACAGGCCCGAAGCGCGATACTCTTTTGTTATAAATAAATCAATTAAAGTTTGCGATATCCCCTATATTGTAATCGCTCGTTTGCATTTTGATTTGGGTTTCAATTACTGATAAAATATGGCATGTGGTTATCTTTAATGGAGTTTAGAAGGCAATATAGAAATACACTTTCACATTTAATACAAGAGTTCTAGGCTAGAGCAGTACGTATGGAGAAGTTTCTAGTTCTATCTTGTAAAATCTGGTACCTTGAAACACTTGTCACGTACTCATGTCGTAACGTACAAGCATCATTTGGTCTCATGATTAATTTGGACTTGACGCAATAAATGACATGAAATTTAAAATTAGATCAATTTGGTTTTAAACTTTTAGACGTGACAGAAATAGTTGTACTTAAATAAACAAAATTCACTCCATCTATCTAATCTCACTATTTTTCAAAATACCGAAAAGATACTTATTCTACGCAACCGACATCGCTGTGTATTTAGGGATATTGAAGGAAATTCCTAGTACCTATTAACCACACGGTCACGTTCAAAGTACTGTTTTGGTTTTCCTTGCCAAGATCATGGTAATTGGTGAGATAGCTGCGTGTGCTAGTGACCTAACTTATTTAGTCTGACACTAAATAAAATTAAAGACAAAATACCAAATGGCATAAAAGAAATGTCTAATTTCGGCCTCTTTAATAAAGGCTCAAGAAATTTTTAATCAAGAAAGCGTACTATGCAGTAAATGAAGACAATACAATTTATTGATTAATTTAAGCAAGCAGGCAAAACTTAGAGCACGTAATACATATTTACATCCTGATTGTACTTAACTATACAAATATATCTGTTTATTTATATACTTATAAAATAAGTATATAAATAAACAAAACCCTAATCAGATTCTATAACACAGAGTAGAAACCTTAAATGTTTGTATGTCTGACTTATTGTTTATCTGGCTAAAATATAAAAACATTACCGCACCTTGCAACCTTTCATAAGTTGCCGTTTTGAAACTCCGTATCATGCTGACTGAATGCTTAAGGAATAGAGTTTTTTTTATCTAGGTAAACTTCTTTAAAACACACAGTATAAGCGCATCGCAAAGGAGAGTTATGACTTCTTTTTGCTGCAGTAACAAGATTCTTGTTGTCCTTCTCCGTGGGCTTTGTTCTGTATTCCTTACGCTCGACAATGAGGTCTTTTTAGATGCCTTTTATAGCATTATAAAAATAATTTTAAGTTATTCCAAAAGCGAGCAACTATACGGCTGCGTTGTAAATAACTCGTCTATCTTGATATTCTATAATATAAGCGATAACATTTTTATAACAGTATGTGTTATTGTTTGTATATATAAGACATTTGCGAGAAATAAAATATTTCGGGTTTTTATAAAATATCAAGAAACATTACATGCGCCCAAAAACATAACCTTCAGTATATTTTATGTTTGTCTTGTTCCAGATAAACGGATCGAGGAATAATGATTTACTTATAAAACCGCAACGCAGACTTTCAACTTTTCAATATTTTATTAGTCAATATGAAAAAGAATTTTATAAAATGGTATATACTTTTGATAGTACAAGCGGCGATTCTAAGAGGAGTAGAGCTCAGTACAAATAGTGGTAAGTGCAACGATACTGATAATATTACTAATATTGATGTTATTTTGCACTACCTATCATATATATACAATTTCTTAACTTTAGATGACAGCCGTCACGCACGTGTCAGCGGACGCATAGTAAAATTATATTCCGGGTCTAAGCCCGAGCCAATTACATGTACTGAAGAAGGTTTCCGGCCAGACCCAGTGGAGTGTTCAATCTTTTATCGTTGCATAAAAGTAAAGAGTGGAAAATATTCAGTACTTCGGGTATGTAAACAATATAAAATTAATATGTATTCATTTGAATCCAATTTAGTGTTAATAGTGCAACAATCTAATCGCTTTATGTTAATATTTTAGTTTCAATGCGGCCCAGGCACCGTTTATGATCCCGATACCGAAGTTTGTAACCATCCGCATAGTACAAAACGATCTGAATGCAGGTCAAATAGACCGTTCCAATTTTTAGTAGCGCCCGTGGATCAGCTTAATGCAAATGATATAGACTCCTTTGCGCAGGAATTACCTGCCCCTATTTCTACACAAGTACCTTTAATTTTAGAACAATCAACAATTATTCCGCCGAATACATCAAACCATCAATCTTTGACACCATTTGAGTATGGAACCTATTCGCCAATTAGCGACACGCATAGGCAAACGGAGCCATATCAACCAATAGAAATTATGAGACCAACCGACTTTTCAAAACCATCTGTAGTATCTACTTCCTACCCATGGTCAATCCCTCCTGTCAATTCTCATGCACCCACAATCACATACTCAACAAATGGACCCGGTGATAATGAATGTAGGCGCGATGGATTCATGGGCGATGACAAGGATTGCCGAAAATTTTATAGGTGTGTTAATAATCAAAGAGGCGGATTTACAAAATATGAATTTATGTGCAGTGAAACAACGATATGGGACGATGATATGCAAAATTGTAATCATCCTTGGGCTGTTCGACGTCGTAGATGTGCACATGACATTTTTGGTTCAGAATCATTGTCAAATGGTAACCATAATCATAATATCGAAAAAAATAAAAACTTTACTGAACCGTACTTAACGTATCATGATGGACAGAAGCCAAAGACTCCTAAACAAAGCACTGAATCGATAAAAACCTCTTCTCAAATCGACTATGGGGATCGAATAAACATTAATCAAGAAACAAATAATCAATTTGTAACAGACACATATTATGGTGTGACAGAAAAAGAACAAAAACAAACACAACCCACGTCATATTATATAGATCCATTAAATCAACAAAAACACTTATATGAAGCGATTACAAAAGCTAGTACTTTTGCATCATACACACATCCTGTATATAATTCTAGTTTCTCAGCCAGTAATGTATTGGGTATTGAATGCGCTGAATCTGGCTTTATGGGCGATCCCAATGATTGCAGAAAATTTTACCGTTGTGTTCAAAACGGTAAAGATAGCTACACAAGGTATGAATTTTTGTGCGGAGAAGGGACAGCGTGGGATAAACAAGCTGAATCGTGTAATCACGCATGGATGGTAAAGGAATGTAGTGGAAAAATTGTTTATAGCACAAACAGAGAGAATAACGTAAAAAAGGAACATGCTACCAATGAATCCAATATTATCAGCGAAGGGAGTGTATACAACGTTGAAAACGAAAACCTTGAAAAGGAAAACGATCCACTTTTTATTTCAAAAGTGACTCATAATTTACCGGAGACGACTAAGGTCCCGTTACACCCAAATGTTGAAACGTGTAATTCTCTTGGATATATGGGAAGCAAAATAGATTGCAGGAGATTCTACCGATGTATAGAAAATGGTAACGGAGGATTCACTCAACTTGAATACATTTGTGACGAAGGAACTGTTTGGGATCCAAACCTTGAGGCGTGTAACCATGCCAGGTTGGTAAAGGATTGCGGAGCTAACACGAAAAACGAATCTAAATTAACTACGTCTAGTACAGAATCAACCACTATAACTACTATATCATTTATACAAACAACTATTCAATCTAGTAGCGATAATCAAGTAGGTTTGGATATAATTAACCATGAGAAATCAACATCAACAACTAGAGACAGCAGATGCCGAGAAAATGGATTTATGGCAGATCAATATGACTGTCGCAAATTTTACAGATGTGTTGAAAATGGAAATAATGGTTTCATTCGATATGAATATGTTTGTGGTGATGGAACAGCGTGGGATTTAAAGATAAATGCATGTAATCATTTAAGAGCTGGTGAAACGTGTGGAAATAATTATTTAAACGAACCCACAACTTTAAAGCAACCTCCATTTGAAAGTGATATATATGTTGATAATACTTATACAACCCAGGTACATAATAATAATATAAAATCTACGGATAGTACCGCAGTAATAAATATGTCAAGCAGTTTAACTACAGCTGATAAAAATCATCTAAATTTCTGCAAAAAAGGTGGTTTTATTGGAGATACCGTTGATTGCAAAAAGTTTTATAGATGCGTATCTAATAGTGATGGCAGTTATGCTAGATATGAATTTTCTTGTGGTGAAGGTACAGTATGGGATCCCGAAATAGAAGCTTGTAATCACGTAGGAGCAGTAAAAAAATGTGGGGGTAGTTTAGAGACTAAACAAGAAGTATCCACATCACAACCTATGACTCCGATACAATCTGCAAGTGAGGAATTAGGCGATGGATACGTTACGCAAAGCTTGGGTGAAATAAGTTCTCCAGTTCAAAATACATTATATACATCTTCTGAATATACACCAGTTGCTAGTAAGAATCACGAGTGTAATTCGGTTGGTTATTTAGCAGATAAAAATGATTGCAAAAAGTTCTATAGATGCGTAGAAAGTGAACACGGTGGTTTCAATCGTTTCGAATTTTCATGCGGTGATGGTACAGCATGGGATCAAAACATAGGGGCGTGTAACCACATCTCTTCTGTTAAAGAATGCACAATGATTGTTAATAATACTCCACCGTCTATTGGAAATACTACCCCTACGCAATTAGGATCTATTGGAACCACTACGCAATTAGGATATACTGAAACTACTACGCAATCAGGATCTATTGGAACATCTACGCAATTAGAAACTCATGATCATAGTACTATTTTAAATTATCCACAGCACGAAACACCGACTACAACTAAAGCATCCATTGCAAGTTACGTTTGTTCAGCTGAAGGATTTTATGGTGATCCCATAGATTGTAAAAAGTTTTATAGGTGTGTTTCCAATCAACAGGGGCAGCTTTTGAAGTATGAATTCGCTTGTGGCGAAGGTACTATGTGGGACCAAAACATAAAAGCCTGTAATCACATAATTTCCGAAAACATGAATTGCACTATCATGTTTGCATCTAGCTCAACCTCTAAACCAACAGTGACAGCCGTCGAGCCATCAAATAGACCAGAAACACAAGATAATAAAGAAGTAAATAAAAACAGTAGCACAGAAAAACATGAGAATTTACCATCTAACGTAGAAAATACGTGTTTTGCGGAGGGATTTTATCCTAACGTAAAAGATTGTAAGAAATTTATCCGATGTGTTAATAACGGTGACGGAAATTACGTTAGATATGATTTCACTTGTGGCGAAGGAACCATTTGGGTTCAAGATATTCAGGCTTGCGATCATGAGAACGATAACTCTACATGTAGTAATATAGTAGCAACCACCACCGAAGCGCATATGCTTACAAAGACTACTTCTATATCTTTAGAAACTACAAGTACGGAACAAAGTTCAATAACAAACAGTAACCATATGAGTTCTACGGAAAATGTGGTTTCAAATATATTACAGAATGATGAATGCCATTCAGAAGGATATTATGGAAATTCCAATGACTGTCGGCGATTTTACCGTTGTGTAGTGGGTGAACACGGAAAGTTAGAAAAATATGATTATATCTGTGGTGAAGGTACCGCTTGGGATTTAGATACGCAAACTTGTAACCATATAAGTACCATAAAAACATGTGCAAGTGAGCAAAAAACTACTACAATGGCAACAAATGTGAGTCAGGTAGAGACAACAGATAAAACAACAAGTACACCTGCAACAAATGTAGTACAGACAACAGATAATACTAAAACTACAATATCATCAACGACAAACACAGAACAATCGCAGACAACTGAAAATATTAAAACAACAATAGCACCAACTACCAGCGTAGACCAACTCCAGACAACACTAAATATTAAAACGACAAAAAAACCACCTACAACCTCAAATACGGCATCTATTGCAAAGAATCCTACAATAGACAATAACTGTAATAAAGAAGGTTACTTTGGCAATAAAGATAACTGTAAAATGTTTTATAGGTGCGTAAACAATGGACACGATTACATTAAGTATGATTATGTTTGCGGTGAGGGTACTATTTGGGATCAAGACATATTGACTTGTAATCATCCCCAAGATGTTAAAAATCCATCGTGTAAACAGAATTCTGAAAATTCTTTAGCCCCCGTTAGTACAGAATCATCCGTTCAATCAACAAAAAGTACTTCCTCGTCGACCCAAATATCGCCTACATCTGCATCTTCAATGCAAACAACTTCATCTACTTCAGAAAATAGCATTCAAGGCACCTCGAACTGTTCTGGCGGTGAGAACTCGAAACATGAAAACATAACTTGTACTAGGGCTGGATATTTCCCCAATCCTGACAACTGTAAAAAGTTTTACAGGTGTGTTGATTGGGATGGCAATGGTCAAAGATTTTCTATTTTCCATTTTGAATGTGGTGAAGGCACCATTTGGGATCCTGCTCTAGATACATGTAATTACGAAGCTTCCGTTTATCCTCCTCGTAATTGTAATGGAGCACAAGCACAAACTAGTAATAGTACACCATCGTCTGTGGAACATACTACATCTAGTATGACTACGGAAACCACTACGCAAACGACCCAAACAACACAACAAATCACTAGTACACAGTTAACAACACAGCAACAAACTACAGCTGAGCAAACAACTCCTACCACTGAGAGCAGTACAAGTGAACAGACCAGTAGTGAAACAACTACAACACAATCTACAACAACAACGATTGAGGAATCGACCACACAGCAGACAAATATTGATAAAAGCACAAGTACACAGTCTACTAGTGATACAACTACAACTACCACCGATCAAACGACTATTAGTGAAGCAACTACCACGTCTGAGCAAATTACGACAACTAGCAGTGAAAAATCTACAACCACAACGGAATTAACAACTATTACCGAACAACCATCAAGTACCACAGAACAATCTACTATAGATACAACTTTGAGTTCGACAACAGGACAATCGACAACTACGGATGAAACTACAACACACATGTCAACTACAACACAGCAGACAAGTACAGAGTTATCAACAGAACTGCAAAACTTGACCTCTACTACTATTGAATCAAGTACAACAACAGAACTCACTCAAGAAACAACAACAGAACCAAGTCCTACTAAGAAGTGTCCAAATACTGAGAATGACCAATATTTGTATGCTTGTCCTACCTCATTTAAGAGACATCCCAAATATTGTAATCTATTCTATCAGTGTTTAGAAGATAACGATAGCCACGAACTAAAGATTGCAGTATTTAATTGCCCTAATGGTACTATTTATGATGAAACTAAAATACAATGCGTTGAAGAAAGCAAAGCTGAATATAAATGTGAAGGAGCTATAGCTAAGAAACAAAGATTTAAACGACTTAATGGAAATCATAGAGAAATGGTAAGTTGTTTATATTAAATATTTTTTATAGAGTAGAAGGCAAATGGGCAAATGGCATACCTGACGGTAAGCGATCATCGTTTCACATGGATATTCGCAGCACCGAAGGATTTGCGTTACCAGCCTTTAAGGTGGAAATTTTTGGGAGAACTCACTCTCCTTGCTCCCCGGAAGAGGAGTGAGTCACCAAGCACCTCACTCACCGAACGTAAAGCGGAAGTACAAACACTTCACGCTGATTTTCTGTTGGACCGTGATTACTTACCCGGTTCGATGAACTGGCATTGCTGCGGTCCCCATGGCAGACTCTGCAGAAAGATCCTGACATATTTTACAAAAGCATCTCTCCAATATTTGTTCCTCATTACTTTGTTTCAGATAGCGGCAAGTAAAAACAGATATGGGTGTTCCGGAGTCGGACATTTTCCTTTTGAGAAAAAAGAAGAATGCTCTCCAGCACTATTAAAATGCGAAATTGCTAAATCTGGGAAATTAAGAGGTTTTGTTTATCGTTGCCCCGACAATTACGTTTATTGGTCAATCAGTAGGAAATGTGAACCATTGTCGAAAATGGTAGACTGTAAACCTATTTCTAGCCAATGGACTAATAGATTAGAGATTCCAGTTGAGACAAAAAATATAGCTGATTAATAGTGTTACAAACAACAATAGATGTAAATTAGAGAATTGTTTTTACACATTAGTGTTAAGACCATGCGTGTATAAGCTTAAAACTATAACATGTAACATGTACTCTAGTCTAACGTTTGATGACTATTGATTAAGTATTTTGTAATTGTCATGATTAGTTCAAAATGTTACTTGTGATCAAGATATTGCTGGGTACTACTTTTGAGCTAACAATATTTTGAGCACGATTATTTAGTTACTGACTAGGTTGCTATTTTTAGGTGATTTACAATAAATAACTTATTACATATATAAATATTTTATTTTTTATAAAATTAAAAAACAACTATAATTACAAAAAAAAATAGAAATAGTGTTATAGCAAAATAACATCTATACCCTTACAGGAAGAAAGAGTTCCGTTGCAGAAGACAGTTAGTTCTGCAATAATAAATTCTGAGAGCGTTTCGTTGTCGTAATGATGAGCTGAATCTCTCAGCAAGTTTCCTATAAATGCATGGCAGGGTATATTCGAAGCAATGACATTTCCTTTTAAATCAATTGTTAACTGGGCGTTTTCTTCATTTACCAGCGAACCTTTTTCCGCTTTATAATTATTATCTGAATCTTTTTCAATGTATTTAAAAACAGGCGTAATATCCTGGTTTCCTTCGAAACGTGGATGATGAGATCTTTCTTTCCTAGACTCCTTATGCATAGAACTTAACTCGCCTATTTTAGGATATATTAATTCTAAAAATAAAGGAAGGAGTCTCGACTGTGTAGAGTTACGCGAAAGATTTATTTCATTAACTTCATAAGTACTAAAATTTTGTTTTGTTCCTTTTAAGTAAAGAGGTGTATTTAACTTTTTTTTTGCAGTATCTTCAGATTGTTTATCATTTTGATGATATATGGTTTGATAATTGTAAGGAGTAGAAACATTTTCATTCTTAAAAAAGTTTCTTCTATTAGCTGCGTCAACATTGACTGAATAAATTCGATCTTCTGTTTCTGTTAAGTTATGTTGTGAAATATTGTACAATCTTTCATCCTCTTCGAGAGCATTTATAATATCACGAATGTTATCAAATTTCTTCTTAGGTTTAGGCAGTTTCGCAGGTTGCCGGGAAATCTTCTCTATTATTGGACGTTTTTTATGTCTAAATTCTAAGAAACCGATAAGCAAATTTTGTATCTTTTCCATATAATGATTGTTAAGAGATGTTGGTGTAAGTATTATTGGATTAAACGAGATGCCACCTTTCTCCCAAATAGACAGTATTCTCACCAAAAATTCAATTAACTCCTTGGAAACGTTACTATTGATATTTTGAACAATCGGGTTACTCAAATACTTATTTATTGAAACGTATTCTACAAAAAGATTATCATCTTCTATTCTATAGGTATTATCGTAAGGTACCAATAGCGAATTAAGGGCCAAAATATTTTTAGTCTCATCACTCATTTGTTGTATGTCCTTAAATGTTTCATTTATGACAATAATTAAATGAAATTTAAAATCTGGATATCTTTTTGATATCACCTCAGCATGCGGTAAATAATCGTTTAAATTTATTTCATTTTTGTTATCAGCGAAAACGTGCATATATATGTCTGATACTGATAATTGGTCCGTCGAAGGATTGTCAAAAATACTATAAGGGGTTTGTGATGACTTTACAGCTTTTGTATAAGCGATTGGCAGCATTGAGAAAGCAACGACACTATTATAAACAATTAGTACTACAAGAGCCATCACGCCTAGTCCGATCAGCCAGTATTTAAATGTAGAGCACCAGTGATCTGAAATACGAAACAAAAAACTATTATCATACATATTTTGTAATAAAAGTTTGTTAACGATATAACTCATTTTATGACTATATGAAATGTCAGTTATTATAAAAACAATGGGTCCAATTTTGCGATTCCGATTCAGTAAGCACAAAATACCGAAGCAAGCCGAACATCAGGCACATAAAATTAAATGTATTAAATTTTTACACATGAAATTAGCGTTTTGTAGCCAGTTTGAATCTTAAATATTTAGCGTTCACTTTGGAATTCCAAATTCAAATTTACACTCGTGTTTTTCGAATTTAGTGATTCATTTTATTTTCATGCCATTTGATTTTATCTTTGACGTTCTATTCACAAGATGGAAAACTTAAACTATCGCGTTATTTACGGATATGCGTTCCAACGCGGCGTCAGACCTGGAAACATCTTCAAGCATTGTTGATGCAATTAGGTAAACGACTGTAGAAGAAAACAAGGTATGTTTTTTGTTATACCGTTTTCGTTCTGGATTTTTTGACCTACAGAGAAACCCCGTGGCAGCCCGAGATCCTAGTTGATCATCATCGATTCATCAGCGCATCAGAGCAGGGTTTGGTGTGGATAATAAAACAATTTTAACGCATTTTAGAAAATATTCAAATGTGAAAAAAATCGAGAAATGAGTTTCGGATGAATTAAATACAGCACACCAGCTAGGTGAGCCACTTTCTCGTTTGCCTCCAAATCCAAATAAAACACGCACACACATATACATTTTTTTATGTAGTAGGCTGACAAACGAGCAAGCGGTTCACCTGATGGTAAGCGATTACCCATGGACATTTGCAACATTACTGAAGTTGGAAATGCGTTGTCAGCCTTTAAGGGGGTAAATTTTAAGAGAGGGAGGGAGGATGATAGAGGGGGAAAGGGAGAAGGAGGAGCGGGAGCAAG
>DWHO01003370.1:0-12081 GCA_018247575.1 Eurytides lysithous rurik | reverse complement strand
GAACTCGTTGTACCACTTATAAAGGTTTGTTTTGTCCAACATTTTCACGTGTACGCACAAGAATATTCGTTCCGCAAACAAAATTTGATGCAAGTTCTTCGCTCAACAAAATCAGCCATTGTAAAAATCGAAAAATTCACTTTTAGTTGGTTACAAAAATACGTGTAACTCGGAGATAAATAAACCTTTTGTCAAACAAACGCTCGCCAAATGTTATAGACAGTCCTACCCAATAGGAAAATGAAAACCTACATTCCTAATGCTCGGGAGTTTTAAATGACAATTTCACCTTACTGTTTGATCACAGTAATAAATATTAGTAGGAAACGTCATGACATACGACACCCTCTTTTCTGTATCCTGATCTAAACGGAAGAAGAAATGGTTCTGAATAGCATAGTTCAAAGTCGCTCTGATTACCGAAGGTCGGAATACGAATACTAGTCTATACTTCATTTTCACCACATTCGATATGGCTCAGATTTTTCTGTTCGGGGCATTTTAAAGTTTGCACTTAAACTATCATTTGGACAACATAAATCACAAAATGGGATGTTTTTCGTATGAAAGAAAAGTCTATGGTTTTTAATCGACTTCAAAAAAGGAGGAGGTTCTCAATGAGGCTATATTTTTTTTGTGTGTTACATTATAATTTTTTACTGGGTGTACCGATTTTGATGATTCTTATTATTTGAGAGCTGGTGCTAGTCGTGTAGTGTAGTTTTTGAGTTCTTCCTAAGTATGCGTATTTTTGTTATAAACGGTATATCGCAAGGCTTCCTCATGAATTTCATTCTGATTGCACTTTGTACTGTGAACCTTAAAACCAAGTAGGATTTGTATGAAGTCGGTTTAATACATTTTATGAAAAAAATTAATTGTCGAAGGCGCATTGCAGGTGAGACATGGATCGAGTGTCGGGGGGTCTAAACCATTCCGCACTCAACGTATTTAACGATCTCAAATAGGATGATCTTTCTAATTTGTTTTATTTTTGTATCTACATGTTACGCACATGTTGCCAATTGATAATCTAGTTTGTTGATTCCTTTTTTATTGTTAAAGTTTATTTTATTGTTGTGTTGTCTTGTCATAATTCAATATTCATTTAAAATTCGTTCATAATTCACATTTTACACGGTTAGTCCAACATATATCATTATCCAATAACAATGATGCTCTAATAATAACAATGGGCTCTTGCAGACCGACCTCATAGTAACGACTCCTCCTAGCCACTGATTAAGGGCGTCGACAAAAAGCCGGGACCGACTTTTTACTTGCCCATCTGATCCATGGATCATATTACTTTTCAGGAAATCAGGTAATCAGACCGTAATGCCCTAATCCAAATTAACAGCACAAAATCCAAGAAAGTCCTCAATCGGATTCGAACCCACGAAGGTCACGAGGGTAGTCTGAAATTTAAACTGGCGACCTTAACACAAAAATCTTTTGCCACTCCACCAGGACCATCGAAATGTGATCCGTTAAAAGTCCGGAATCAAATTGCACTGCATTACATCCTGTCTCTAGTCTAACCAGATTTTCTTCCTAGGCGTCCTGCCGCTTATTTCCGGCGGACGCCGCTACCCCCATCGCTTCCTGATGAATTAGTGCGGACTGAATATAAAAGAAACCCCATGATTTTTACGTCTGCAGCAATTGTCTGAATTTATAGTTGAAAATGGGTTTACCATTCGGTCTATCAAGATGATCTATATTGTATGTTATTTTTGTTCTTATATTTTTAGTTTTATCTGAGAGTGTTAAGCCTTGTGGAAAATTTAATTTGGACACTTAAGCGACAATCTTCTTCCTATAACATCACAATGCCGTTAAGCGATTATAGCCCCGGCTTTGTCAACGTTTAAAATAGGATATTATAAAATTAAACTATCTATGGATTTTAGGTTTAAAATTCAGTGTAGTTAATTTTGCCCTAGATTTTGTTTTAATTTTTTTTGGAAGAACAGTTGTTTCGATCGCATAGCACTCTTTCTTAATTTATTTATAAGAAAATACGTGCACGCCATGCCGCTCAATGGACAGGGGCCGCCCATGACGACCCAGAACCGCACACAACTTCGCTGCGTTCATAACTCTATCTTCCCGTGATCTAATATGACATATCTCCCGTGTTACTTTGGCAACGTTGTCCTTTGTCGGCGGTGACGAAAATCAAATAGTTGGCGACCACCACTCTTTTGCAGAGTACCATCCTGAGGTACCATTGGTATGACCTCAGGAGTACTCTGCAAATGAGTCCCATATTTTTCTATAGAGTTGGAGGAAACGAGCAAGCGACTTACCTGATGGTTAGCGATCACCGCTGACATTCGTAACATCATAGGACTCGAAAATGTCTTGCCAGCTTTTAATATGGAAATTATTGGGAGGAAAAGGGGGGAGGAGAAAGCAGTTGGGCTACGGGCCACCTCACTCACCGGACGAAAGGCAGAAGTGCGAACGCTTCCACTTTTTGAACTTCACTTGATTTTCTGTAAGGTCGTGATATACCTTTCGAGCTTATTCAGCAGTTGCGGGTGCTGGCTCTTCCACCTATAAGTTATCATTTGAAATCTCTTTAGTCTTAACGGGTTCAATGACTTTTGAGATATTTACCGACAATAATTAATGAACATCTGTTGATCCATAGGTTAAGTGTATTCTTTTTGAAGATGTGATTTCCTCCCGACCGAATCCGGCTACGGCGGCCGATCTACAAGAGATCAGCCAAGTGCGCGGGATGTATTATAGTGCACAGGTGTTTGCGCAGACACAGGTGCACTCACTCTTCCTTTTACTCTCATAGCCCGATGGGACGGATAACCGACAGGACCGGAGAGAGATAAGGCGCAGAGGCGGTGACATTAAACCGACCTCTTAATACCGACTTCTCCAAGTCACCGTTAGATGACCGACTTTTTACATGCTCATCCAACACATGCAACATCTTACTTTTCAGGCAATCGGGTGATCCACCCGTAATGCCCTGCGCTGCGCTCCTCATCCAGAGAATTAAGGTTGTATATTTTTTTTATAGATTTGACTGACAAACGAGCAAGCGGCTAACCTGATGGTAAGCGATCACCGCCGCCCATAGACATTTGCAACAAAACTTGAACTTGCAAATGCGTTGCCAGCCTTTAAGGGAGGAAGAGGGACGAAAAATAATAGAGGTGGAGGGGGATATGAAGGAGAGGAGAGGTAGCAGGAGAAAGGGAGGGGGTGGCCCAACGGCCACCATACTCGCCAGACGAAACGAGAAAGCGAAACTTCTGTGAGGTCGTGGTACTTATCCGGTTCGAGTCAGTTCATTCAGCAGCGGGAGCAGCCGCGTGACTCTACCACCGTAAATTATACCTTTATTACGATGGCAACAATGCCTCATACCAGAACCCAATAATGGTTACAGACAACTGGCAATACAGTGGCACCAGCCCAGGCTGACTCTGCATAGGATTCCTACCTACGGTCTTAAAATGTGCTTTACGGTAAGCAGTACCTTCTCCCATTGCATCTTAGTCCCAGTCTATCATAGGTACTAATTCAGTGCCAATTTAAAAGTAAGTGAACAGTTCACACCTCTCCCGCTGCGCTGCCTTTGTTACCTAGATGTAAGACAAAACTCTGTGTGTAATCATTGACATTTAAACTGGAGCGCAGTAATGCTTTGGAGTAGATTAAATGTCAACGCATTTGGAAGTCCTTTGATGATGCGCATGAGCAGCGGTGATCGCTTACCATCAGGTAAGTCTCTAACTCGTTTACCTACTAATCCATAAAAAATGTCAATAGCACTTTATTCGGTAACCTTTGACTGGGAACTACTATCCTCTTGCTTTAGAAGACGAATAAAAACTAGTAACGAATTAGTTTATATTATAAGTACGTACAAAAATTGTCTCCATTAAGTGATGAAACATCACTGAATAAAATAGCCAGCTAAACCGTTTCTACTCTTAGTTAATTCGAGCTACAGTTAGAAGCAATCAAGGTGTGCTAGTACGATTTGTACGCAGAATCAAACCTAGAAATGAGGTAATGATTGCTGACCTCAGTGAGTCTGTCTATGATGACATGATGTCTATGATGTCTGTCTATTTTAACCGTACTGTTGTTTTTAAGTGAAGCGTATGTGCATATGACATCATAATGTCAAAATTAAAAGAAAAAAAGTTGTCTCTCAATTTCTTACTAAATTTTTAAATTATCCAGGTTCAAATCCGCGATGGCTGTGAGACATCAGTGCTTGTCTGCGATATAATGATCTGAGTATAAATACCGATGCCGGTATTGAATATATATGAATTGATACATTTTAATTGACTGTCCCGTTGGTGTAATGGTTAGTGCTCCTGACTATAAAACCAAAGGTCGTGGGTTTGATTCCCACCCAGGACAAAATATTTGTTAGATGAGCATAGGTATTTGTTCTGTGTTTAGGTGTTAATTATCTATATAAGTACATATTTTAAAAAAATATACTTACTACTACTTACTGCAAAAAAAATGAGATGCAACTGATGTTTATGCAGACTAAATCTGCAGAAACTGCTTCTAGAATATTACAATAATCGATCTTTCGTTTATGATTTTTGACTTTTTCTCGATATTTTCAATTTCATTCTACATATATAAACATTTTAGAATAATATTATTAACAAGCTGTAGAAGGGTGCATATCTCATATTACATAAACGAGATAAATATACTCAATAGACGTAAATAACCGTTAAGGTCGTGTCATTTGTGTGAAACGGAATCATTTACCCGCTCTTTACGTTATAAATAACGGGACAGCATAGCTAAATGTTGGAGTCGTCAAACGCTGGGGCGTCAAACGTTTGTGAAAACAATTCCGTTCGAATGTACACACACAGTTTGCTGCTCGCACAGGTGGGCAGCGTCACCTGACACCAGCCTCGGAACCGGCCACTTCCGCCGGACGTGGCAATTAGTGACACTCACACAATGCAAACGCAAACGAACACGCGCACTCGCTACCTATGTAGCTGTTACGCTGAGACCGGTCGAAATCGCTCCGTTTTGATCTGTTGACACTTACGTTCGATGGACGTCATCGTTAATTATCACTAAACAGTTTAAAATTACTGAATACTGCAGCAAGCTTTCTCTTCATGTTTGAAACGTTCATAATTACAAAAAGTCAATGTTAACGAGTATTTTTATGTATAATTAAATGTTGATGACCGTTTGGCGCAGATGCTAAGCTATTCTTATATTAGGCTTCAACGTCGTAGGTCCTGGGTTCGATTCCCACCTGGGGCAAATATTTGTACGAACTACAAATATTTGTTTCGAATCTGGGCGTCAGTGTAATATATATGTATGTAAAACGCCCTTATAACACAAGATATTTCTATCTTACAATAGGAACAGTGTTTTAAAAAAAATATATATAAAAAAAACTGTATAGTTGGTTTTTAGATTAAGAATAAAGGTTTTTTATTTTGAATATAAATATGCAAAGGTTTATTACTACGTTTAAGGGTATATTGATACTTTTCCTTGTTAACAATGCTTTACCTCTGCTAAGTTAGACGAGTAACTTACATTAATCTGTGTGCCAATCTTTTTAATGTTAATATTAAATTTTCCGCCTGACCACCGCCTTTTTACTTACTGTCGATAATTTATTGTTAAATATGTATTCATCATTGTAGTTTTATTATGTAAAATTTATAAATAATAAACACGTAAACATGTTTTTCGAATTGTAAAGCTTATATTTTAATTTACTCACAAGCTATTTTATTTATATATTTGGTTTAATTTTCTAACATTGCTTTAAAAATAATCTATATCACACAACATTATTCCGTTGCAATAATTGCAAATATTTCCTATGCAACATTTTCACAATATATCCGTTAAAAATATTAAATATCCATTTAATATTATTATTTTATTATTGACTTATTCGCGCATAGGCATATTATTTGTAAATAAATAATCTAATTGGTATCCGATTTGACTATTGTTAAGGCATTTTGTAAAGTAAAATCGGTTCTAAGCTATGCAATAAATGTGAGAATTATTTTACAGTATGATTAATTATGGAGATGTGCTATTATAATTACGTAAACCTACACGCATGTCCAACCTAATAATTTATAACTAATTGATTATGCGAGTTAATAACTCAACGAGCCCCATAATTATAATCGCTCCTAAGGTACCTCTTTTCTAATAAAACTCACTAAACTGACAAGATGTAACGAAGCTTAAAATCCAACCTCATTATTCATAAAGAATTTTGATGTGTTCAATGTCCGGGCTTAAAGAAGAAAAAAACCAGTTTATATGATAATTAGTTAACTAACGCAACTCGATTTAGTGGGGAAGGCGATTGTTCTTTTTTAATTAGGAACATTTTAGTGACATAGCGGCTATGGCGGGCCACACAAACAGCGCCCGATGTGGGCATTATAAACATATAAACCTTAAAGTGCGGTTTATAGTCTTCTCTTGCGTCATAAAAGTGTTTTTCTTTTAATTTAATACTCATTAAATATTTAAGTGATATATATACGGTAAAAACTGTAATCTTCGAAGTAATATAAAAAGTAGTTATTATAAAGTACTAACTTATTCATTCGGTCGAATTCAATTTGACCCAAATTTTGTGTTATACTTATATAAGCTATTCTAACTCTCTGCGTTGATTTCTTAAAATATCTTTCTAATACAATACTACCGTATTTGTGTATGGTTGTATGGTATTAAAAAGATATTTAACCAACAACTGTAGTTGTGAATCGCTGTTTTGATGCTCACTGTTAGTGCTTGAAGCAAGCCGACATTAAACAAAATATTTCGTCTATAATAAGTAAGCATATAAGTTAGTCAGAGTCGATATGCTCTATATTATAATAAAACTGCATATATTATAACCAAACAGATGCCACGTCTTTACTTTTGTTACTAAAATATTGAAAATAGCTGAATGAATTGCTAAAAAACTCATGACAATAAATTTGAAGTATTGTTAATTTTGATCGGTCAGTATCTATGTGATATTTACCAAAATAGATAAGCTAGTTATATACAATATAGCCCGTTGTTATTTAAAAAAAAAACCAAACAAAATGTACATAACATTTCTCATGTTTTTGTATTAAGTTATTATTATTACTTTTTAAACTCACCCCTTGTTTTAAGATAGAAATCCATATCCGGAACAATACAGATAGTATTACATACGAACATTTGCCCGGGAAGGGATTGAACCCACGACCTTCGACGCCGTAGGCAATACTTTAGCAGCTGCGCCAAATAAGGAATATAGGGATTCGACTCCCCAACCTTAACTTCAGGATGGTGCTTGCTAGTAAGGACAATGCAACTACTCCGCGTGTAACTATTATTTGGAAATAACGCGAGACGGCTTAACGATTCGCTTTTCATTTTTACGTTCCCAATTATGGTTAGCGTTCGAGCGTATGATACGCTTGGTTGCGGCGGGACGGGGGGCACCGCAGGTTGCTACGATAAAATCACGATTGCCCGCTACAAAACGACTGATACCGCGGCCTCATTACCGACACAACTTGGCCGCATAATGGATATTTACGTGAGCCATTTTCGCTGCACGGTGTTCCGTTACATGTGAGTTATGAGATCTCTCGTCTCGTCTATGGAATGTCGATGGTTTAATTCCAATTGGAACGAACCCTTATTCATCGTCGGTACAATAGTAATTTAGCTAAAGTGTAATTTTTGATGTAGATTAATGAATTTAAATTACATATTTTTCATTATTTTTACAGCAACATCTAGCGTTGCAAATTATTATTGAAACTTTAATTAAAAAGGAGGTTATCGATGTTATATTAAATTATTTATTTTACCTTACACTGTTCATAGTTTTTTATTATCCTTTTCAACGATATGGAATGTGTAGATTAACGATATGTCTCCACCGAGCTAGTCTCCTGTGTAATGTGCAGCGGTATTAAGCCGTATATGGATCACGGTACAGATAGTAGAAGCACACTTACCATAGCTATATTAATAAATAGTTATAACAACCCAGCCGTGTAGGTGTTGTATTGATAAATCATCACTTTGGAACAGACATTTTATGGGATTTGAACGTAGCTTGAGTATATTGAAAACCCAAAAATTTTGATTATCGCTCGGGAGCTTATTAACAAATTGTATAACCATCTACTGATAAGATTTAAAAATTAAAACGGTAAAATATAACAAACAAATCAAAGTTATTACTTTATCTAACTCCCAAAGTGTACGACCATATCACTGTGATTTTTCTCTTCATTACATTGGTGACAATAATTGAAAGCATAACGATGAAGCGATATTTACGGCGTCACAAAATTCGCATGTTTAGGCGCAGGTGGAGGTAGCTAACCGCGAAACATCCGTTTCATTTCCATAATATCACAAAATGGTGGTTAAAATTGGAAATGAGCCGCGGAACAATGGCGTCCCGGTTAATGCTTCCGAGCATTATCCAATTTGTCTATCAAAAATGTAGTGCGCGCGCAACAATTGTAACTATAATGTAATAAATTTCTTTTGTAAGAATTATTACCGCATTTACCTCTCCTATTTTCTTTTCTGTTTTTATTTTGACAGATGTAAAATAATTGCTTCACGGATGTATGAAAAATATTACTTAACCAACAGAATATACGGTCCAAGCTGCTACCACCATGACGCATTATTTTACATTGGTGATGTGAATTTTTCGCAGACTTAACAAGTGACGTCATAATCGGTTAGCAAACGAAACCATTAGAAAGTTACGACGATCTCACTCAAATACGATCAATTTAAAAATGCATAAAAAAGAGAAAAAAAAAGGAAAATATTTTATTAAAAGTGTACACAAAGCGTGCATTCGATTTACCGCAACATAACGACTAAAATGAAACGACTAATTACCCACCGCTGAGGCGATAAGATCTCTCCGCGCCCGCCGCCAACACATGCTGTGTATTACAGCCACTTTGTCGGTGGTTATATTGAAATAAAGCTATGAGCACTAGGTGTACGCAGTCCCTTATTTAAGTACTTCCTGACTGATGTTAATGTAATAGAAGAAATAACTGCCACGGAGCGAAGTTCACTTCCCATATCCCGAAGAAAACGGCATTATATTAAATTCTTTGCACTAATTACCAATATATTTTATTTAGTTGCCGAAGAAGGCAATTGAAAGCGCAAAATCTATAAATATCCGGATTGGCCCAAAGTTTTTTATTATTTATCTTACATCAATCTCCCTAGATTTATCCTGTGAAATAATTTACTAATATACGGCTGTTGCTATTATAAAATACTGTTCAATTTATTTGGCGCAACTGTTGAGCTAAAGGCTACGGCATCGTTGGTCGTTCGATTCGCACCCGGGGTAAATATTGCATAAACTACATATAGTTCGGGATTTGGGTGTTTTTCCGTATGAGATTTATGCATATGAAACGCCCTTCCATACCGTGATATTTCTACATTCCATTAGGGGTAGCGTTTATCAAAAGTCAAAGTCAAAGTTAAAATTCTTTATTCAAAATTGGATTGGTTTACAATCGCGTTTTGGTGTCTAATGATTCTACCACCTGTTCGGAAAAAAATACCTCAGTCCTGAGAAGAACAGGCGAAAGAAACTCAGAAAAACAATGAATCACACATATTCATCCAAAGGGGGGGAATCCTTTGCGATTGCGTTAACGATACCATCAATGTTGCGTTAATCGATCGAGAAACTATCGAATGCAATTACACGGAAACTTAAATGTGTATACACTATCGTACAATGTAACATTCGTGGTAAAAAGAAATATAAAGGCTGACAACGTAGTCGGGGGTGCCGCCGACTGCCAATGGCCGCACCAAATTGCTCACTTTAATGCACTGACCACGGATAACGATCGACTGATTGTTTTAACGTACACAACGCATTGAATGTATGACTCATTACCTATGAACGAAGCTGCAGTTATTAGCTGTAATGCTTCACGTTCCAAATGCCCGAGCTGTATTATTTTATCGAGCATTTTGTCCGACTTCGAGGAAGAGTTGTTACAAACACAGAGGCGATGCAATTAATCATGAAAGCAATGGACAAACAACTGTGGTGCACATTATAAAGATAATAATTAAATGTTAAATATTCTTCTTAGTCCAAACATGTTAACGGACTTTAGACGGTATCATAGGATTTTAATTAGTTTAATATTCATTAATCAGTTTCATACACAATGTTATTTCACACATCCCTAAGAGTGATGTATGAAATGGTACTGATAAACATTTTACAAAGCTTTACTGATTCCTTATCATATCCGGCCATTTGTTTTTTAACGATATAACAGATAAATTACAAAGTCAATTCTAATCGGTCAGGAAAGACTATATTGAAAACGAGACTAGTTTAAAAGTATTTTTAAGCCTCAAACCATCGTTAAAAGGGATGTTTGTAATGTTAACAGTTGTCACACAATATTTAATATTTTTGACCCTTAAAAGTTATTAATCGTTTATTATAAAAGTTATAGAGTAAAATAGTTATATTATTTATGTGCTAAAATTATTAATACAAAACTTTACCTTTATTACAAGCTGAAGTGTACCTAGTGACTTTACTTGACTAGCTTGATTTTCTCACGTTGTTAAATTTTGCGCACTGATAATTAATAACTTATGAGCAACTTTTGTTACGCTAACATAAAGTTAACACAAAAACATTAAAACCATTTGTTGTGTTATCAGAAGTTGACCACTGTTCGGTTTGCTTTTATAATATATAAATAACAAAATGTGTTTAAACTAACCGGGAAACTTGTGCCGCTGACTGTTTATGCTGTGGGATCGTTTAAGCGGCAACTAAACGGCGTTGTTAATTATTCCGACGATACTATCGCGTTCGTGTAAAATAAAAATTGCTCCGCTTTGCTATTCAAATCGGACCGGCCGGTTAATTACGTGTCGGTAGATAAACAATTGCAACTAGAAGCCAATGCGGCATAATCAGCTGATTTAAATAATATCTATCTTTTGTCAAGCCATTTAAATAGGCTTCAAGATAATTAAATAGGGCCTTGCTAAACACAGAAAATACTTATAATATAGTTTATATATCACTTGAAACCACATTCAAAGACGTCGACAAATGCTTAACTGGCATTTGATTCATTTACATGACAAATGGAATCTTATAATTAAAACTACAAGACTCTTCTTCATGCATGAGCGCATGCAATTACCGTTGAGAGTTAATTGAAGTCTATGTGTTGGAGCTGTAAGAATTACGACCCAAAGATCAGCAAATATATTATGACAGTATTAATGTTTATGACAAAATGTAACTTTTTTTTAGGTAGAAATGAAAGCCGAAAAGAGCTCGATTTATTTATTTTTATTTAATCATTTATGTCCAGTAAAAACATTTACTTAAGTTGCGAGGATGAAATAGTTTAAAAAATAATTAGTTGTGAATAAATTAACTGTATCAAAGCAAAAGAATTAGCGGCCGTTAATAAATTATGCTATTATAAATTAGCCAGTTTTTGAACCCGCACCTGCTTATGATAATTAAATAAATTAATATGCGTGGTCTGTTACAAATTTTATTAATTGGTACGACCATTCAATTTTTACACAATCTAATTTGTGGTGATTTAAAGTGTTACGCAATGGCGAAAATAACTATATCTAATAAAGCTTGTTTTTTTATTATCTACACAAATTTGCCCTTGACAAATTTTATATGTACTTTTACAGTAGAGAGATCATCGATAAAAAATTGTGTACTTTTTCATTACGATATTATAAAAAGTTTTAGTAGTATAATTTAGTTATACAGGGTTTAAATACAATTTTATGTCTTGTAACTCTTAAACTAAACAATTGCACCTGAAGATTTATATTACGGATTTTTTTTTTATTTAGTAGGCTGCAAACGAGCAAGCGGTTCACCTGATGGTAAGCGATTACCGCCGCCTATGGACATTTGGAACATTACTAAACTTGCAAATGCGTTGCCAGTCTTTAAGGGGGATAAATTTTAAGAGAGGAAGGGAGGATGAT
>DWHO01003369.1:0-12082 GCA_018247575.1 Eurytides lysithous rurik | reverse complement strand
CTTCTCTCACTCTTGTTCCCGCTCCTCCTCCTCCCTTACCCCTTCGATCATCCTCCCTCCCTCTCTTAAAATTTACCTCCTTAAAGACTGGCAACGCAATGTTGCAAATGTCCATGGGCGGCGGTAATCGCTTACCATCAGGTGAACCGCTTGCTCGGTTGTCAGCATTACATAAGAAAAAAAAACCGTCAACACTTATCTACTTAATCATGATGACCGTTTGGCTCACTGGCTTTGGCATCGCAGGTCGCAGGTTCGTTGTCTATCTTTATCTGGGCGTTCGTCTGTGTGAAATTTATGTATCTATAAAACCCTTGGAACACAAGATATTTCTATCTTATAATAAAGCCATTCTTTAAAATAAATATATTATTTTTTATGTATAGTATAACATAAATAAATAGATTTCTGTAAACTTCTTTAATGTAATTTACAACTCTGCCAAATTAAAGCCTTCTCCGTGCGCGCAATACAATTTAAAAATGTACAAAGTTTTCTCTTCACGTACATATAGATCTTCAACTACATATATTAAAATGAATGCAATAAACTATTATAGACATCTAACAGGAGGCAAACGAGAAAGTGTTAGTGTTACAATAAATAACTCATCGTCAATTGCCTGATAGTAGGTGAACTCTGGCAATAGATATCAGCAAAATTAAGGGACTCAAATCGTTGACAGGCATCAATGTGAGAATTAGCTCTTTCTTTTAAAGTCTTTAAGACGTAATTCGGAAACTGCTGGTGAATGAATAAATATCTTTGAAAAAAAGTATACCGATTAACTGTTTACAGATCAACAATTACTGACCCAAAAACGCTTGTAGTTGCTTATTAATCGTTTATATTTCACATTTGAATGCAATGCAAGTTTCTTTTTTATATTTATTTTAAAGTCATGAAAAATGAAGCTTATTATTTCACCGTTAAACCGTAACATTACCGGTTTGAAGGACAATGTTATTACCGTAATCACTGGGCGTAGAGACAAACCATCTAGCAGAACAGAGACAAGTTTATTTTCCTGAAAACATTCAGTCGCACTGTATTATTGACAGATAGTTTTTTGATTCCTCAACTGGTTTCTTTATTACGTGGATTCTTTTGCTTTTTGCTTGTTCTTAATTGACTTCAAAAAAGGAGGAGGATTTCAATTCGACTGTATTTTTTTATGTGTGTTACCTCATAACTTTTTACCGGGTGTACTGACTTTGATGATTCTTATTATATTTGAAAGCTGGTACTTGTCGTGTGGTCCTATAAAAAATTTAGCGAGATTTGACGATTGAGATCTCCCTAATTATGCGTATTTTTGTTGCACACGGTATATTGCAAGGTTTCCTCAGAAATTTAATTCTGATTGCACTTTGTACTGAGAACGTGTGATTAAAACTAAGTAGGATTTATTTGAAGTCGGTTGATACTTTGATAAAAAAATTAAATTATTTTATCGACGACACGTCTCGGAGATTTAAGATATTACGTCTCTATTGCCCTTCAAACCGGATTACAGTAATGCTTACACATTATAGCATGGTGATAGAGGCTCTTCTAACTCTTAAAAAACATCTATCACTTTTAGACTTCCGTTTACAAGTTCAGTGAATTTGATTTTTTTGTATGAGCTTACGTATGATTTCTTCTGACGAGGGTAAACTTTTGATGTACTGTATTGTCATTTGCCGATCGGAATATATGAACATTTAGCCCCCTATCTTCGTTCAATCGCAAAACCTTTGAATATAGCAGAGTAGTTTTCGATAGGACCCATATCACTTTACTACTGCTCGTTAGAAATCCCTTCTAATGTCATTTACAGTAGCAAACGTCGATGTATGAATGAAAATAAATTATTTTCCATCAAATGTTCGTCTAACTCGCGACTCGTTTACTGTTTTCAATACCATGATTCGTGTATTTTCGAGGCAATAAATCAAAATCAGATTCAATGAATGAATTCTCATTCAAATCACACGACGATCTAACGGGGAAAAAATTTAAAATTACTGGGCATAATGATTCATATATGGATATACCATAGTGTATCTTTTTTTTTCTTATGGATTGGGTTGACAAACGAGCAAGCGGCTCACCTGATGGTATGTGATCACCGCCGCCCATGGACATTTACAGCATTACAAAACTGTAAATGTCCATGGGCGGCGGTGGAAGTAATAGGGAAGGGAGTAAGAGATGGAGGGAGGGAAGGAGAGGGAGTGGGCCACCAGCCACCTCACTCATCGGACGAAACGTGGAAGCAAAAACACTGCCACTTGACGCCCATTTTCTGTGAGGTCGTGGTATATATCTGGTTCGAGACGGGCCATTCAGCAGCGGGTGCAGCTGCGTGGCTCTACCACCGTTCTTTAGACAGTGAGCGAAGCCCAGAGTCAGGAGAATTGTAAACTGTTCCGTAAGATCATACGCTAAGTGCCACTTTCTTTGAAGTTATTGATTACCTCCAAGCACATGTCTTGCTTATAATGTGATCAAATAAACTAATTAAAAACATATGTAACTACGAACACAAGTTCTGAGTAATAAGTTAACTATTTAATATTTTATATCTAATACAAGTTTTGGAACCTGTCTGAAAGTAAAATGTATAATTTTCCCCCTTTACCCTTACCTTTACTGTTAAGAGTGGTATATTTTATTTTATGTAAAGTATTTTCATTTTCAGCCCGCAGATTATTTGAAGTTTCGTCAGGCACCGAATCCGTAGAAAGGCTGCTTTACGAGTTGGGAGACCCCATTCCGATTGCGGAGTTATTCATAGATTCTTACACCAATAGGAATAAATGTGGCGAACGTTAGAACTAAACTTGGAAATAATTTTTTTAATGTTTCTTAAATATGCAGGTTTCCTCACGGTGTTCTCATTTACCGTGAAGTACGAGGTAAATCAACACTTAAAATTGTTAATGACAAATTAACAAATAAATTGTCGCCGGCAGCGGGGTTTGAACTTAAGCGCATGGACACTGAGCTACCACGGCTGTTTCCAAATTATATATTCTCATTATTTACTTTTAGTTAAGAAGTCAAGAGGTTTATTAATTTCTCGCCCAAAGCATTATGACCATTATTATGTACAATTATTCAGCGGGGAAACGCAACAGGCGTAGGCAATATGCTCCGCGGAGTTCAGTAAATATTTATTGTATATAAATGTATGTCTTATTTAAATAAATTGATAAATAAACAGTTCAGAATAAATTAATATTCCGTGTGGCATGAAATATATACTTATGGAAGAGACATATATAGATTGACCATTAAGTTATTGGAAAAAATTGGGTCACGTGGTACTTAGTCTTCTAGGAAATCTATTTGCTTTTGACAAAAACTGCTTAAAAGGCATCCATCAGACATAAAATTGCTCGCATTGGTGGGAACTATCGTAGAAATCGATTTGGCGGATTGAGAACAGCGCTCGTCCCGACGTCTCGATGCGAGGAATGAATTAAATTGGTTTGAGGCACGCCTCATAGTTTCGTAATTTAACTTAAAGAACAACATGAAGATCATTGACGGAGAGTTGAGTGCATTAAAATACTATATTCCTACGCACGAAGCTTATTAGAATATTGCTTTAACATCTGGAATTTCATTTATATTATAAAATATATTATGATTAAGAGTTTTAATGATAGAAATTTGTTAAGACCTTTAATTATCGTAACCTTAAAACAAATAATTGCGCTCTTTGCTCCAAATGCTGTTCATGTGTTTAGCTTTATAATTAGTATTCTGGTGTTTCGTTTCATATTCATATCGCGACTCGTAATTAATCAAACGATTTTATTAGTTAAGATAATATAAGTTAAACAAGTTTTAACAATTAAGAATTTAAATAACATATTTCGATCTTTATCTTATTCTTCTTTTTTTAATGGTATATTTTTCATTTTATCTAAGGGTGTACGTTTCTTAGTCCAGTGTCAATTAATAGTGTCTTATTATTGATCCGTATTTTTGTAGTTATTAAAAAATCAGAATCAGTTATTAGGCGTAAAATTAGTTCACAAATGTTCTGTTTAGCTACAATGTCCACGACAATGTTGATTCCATGACGAATAAATAAGTACATAAATAGAAATTCAATCTGTGTGGCATTGTCTTGTCGAGGACACGAGTTGGTTTTTTTAGACAGTTGTAATAAAAAAAAACGCAGACATATACAAAATATTTTGTATGATATATTTACAGCTGTGAAAACGTTTAAGAATGAAATATTAGTACTATTACGTGATATTGCCTTGGTCCAGTTATGTTTCATGCTCCGCCTATTTTAACATTTTGATTGAAATTAAATTCTTTGTGCGCTCGAAGATTTTATCAGTTCTATATTACGGTTACGTACTGCCCTCTACGATATTGGTATTCGATACTTGCGATCTGTATTAATAAAATTGCTATTCCTATGAGCTGATCAGACGGTATTGATTCGGTTCGTACAAATCACAATTACAGTTATTCGTTTTGCGCATGAATGGTAATGGAGAAAAAAAAAATATATTATCATATTAATCCTTTCAAAATAATAATCCCTTCAAAATAATACGTTATAAAGTAGAATTACATCTAATCTATTGGCTGGTAAATTTTTGAGAGCAATTGTTTTAGTTGAGTATAATTGAAATTTAGCTTTTACTGTTGTTATCATATGCTGTTAGGTCGATCGGTGTGGTCGTTAGGTTACAATTCTTAATAGTATTCGAATACATGATATCGAGCAAGTCGTTGAAAAAATAATCTGGTACTTGGTTGTTTAGCCTTAGGATGAGAAATAGTTCTAGAGAATAAAGTATGTATATATACTAAAGAGGTATCTTCTGACAGTCAATATTTGCGCTAAAACTTAAGAACTTAACAAGGATGAAAAAAATAGAAATCGTTTTAATAGTAAAAATAAAATCTGCTGATAAATGGGAACTTATTTATAAATGATACCGATTGATATAAGCAAAGAGAGAGGTCAAAATATGTCTTTAAGTACAAAGCTTATAAAATTTTAGGTCTTTATATATATGAAAAAGTATGTTTTTATATCATAACAGCAAGGATATCATTGACATGCTGTTTAGTTTAGCATAATATTGTATTTAGATTATATTATTTTAATATAATTTCTAGAATTTATATTAACAATGTTTTAAATTTAATTTTTCTTTTAATACTTATTGTGTTATATTGACTACACTATCGCATTGGGTTAACCTGTTAGGATAGTGGTAGAGAAGTATAAATGAATAAATAAATAAATAAATATTTTTATCCTTTAGCGCTGCCTCTATTCTTAGATAGAAATATCTTGTGTGTATAAGGGCTTAGTTTTACATAGATAAATTTCACACGGACAAACATCGAGATATAAATACAAATATATGCTCCGAATACGTGGATTCGAGCATACGACCCGCGGCGCCTAAGCTAACAGCTCAGCAACTCCGTCAAATGGATGGAATAAAGAAACCGACTAACTAACCAAAGAAAGCTTGCCAGGTGTTAAGTTATTTTTTAATTTCTGCTTTCTTTTTACCACAGGTAAGTTTAGAAAGGAATTAATGATTACAACGCTTGCTGGCTTTGGATATTAGTTTTTTTCTCTTTTGCCGTATTTCATACTTCGATTTTAAAAGAGTTATCTATTGTAAGATTTTTCGTCAGTCGCATTGAGGAATTGAAGAATTTGTTATGTTTTCAGATACAAACAAATTATTGCCATTATTAATGTCTGGCAAGCTTTGGCTTCAAAAGCTCGGATCTCTTCCTTAGTACTAAATGCAATTGCTGTATTTACCTGATGTTTTAGTAGGTTTTTCTTTCAGCAGTGATGCGGCCTGAAGAGATAGAAATTAGTCTTACTTTCACCTCATCCACAAATTGAAACTTTAAGTAGTAGTCACGTTCATCAGCTTGTGTTATCCTATCACATGACGGTTTACAGTGGGTTCGTACATTGTTGCAACGTTAACGATTTAAAGCAGGAGTGAGCAACCTTTTTTGGTCGGAGGGCCGCAGTTTCAAAAACAGTGGGCCATGGAGAAAATAAAGTATATATTTAAGGTAAAAATCATGTTCTAAACGTGATTTATGTTTGCAATATAGAGATTGCTAACTAATTAGACATTTTTATTATCCTTAAAGCCTTGTTTCTAGCATTTTAAAAAAAGATACAAAAATAAATTAAATTTTTACTTGCCTCGAGGGCCGCATGCGGTCCGCAGGCCGTGGGTTGCTCTACACTATTTACTGTAAAGGTTAAATCAATCCATCTGAAGATTCTGCGATCTGAGACTCTACTTGCTACATTGCATTGGCGCGTTGTATACATATTCTACAAATTTCTGGTCAAATAAATAGAGCACCAATTTTTGCAAACAAAGCTCCGCTAGTTTGGGATCAGATGGAAATGTGTAAGAAGTCCTGTGTTAAAAAAAACAGTCCCATGGAAGGAAGAATTTGAAAAAGTACATTACCTCCTCGGGCGGGTTATTTTGAAAAGAGCCGCTCGAGTGGAACCACGGGCAGGACTAGTTTAATACCGGTCTAGATATTTAAGTGCGACGGACAAAAAACCATAGTGGCGGTGGGCCGTTCCCGTGAAAGATGGCGATTTAACATTCAAATTCGCTCCGCGGGCGATGCGGGCCCTAATCGTCGGACGAGGCGACCGTCGGCGGGTGCAAATTATAAATTCATTAAACGGCTCCCCACGGCCGGGGCTGGTTAATTTTTATTACGAGCACTTAAAAGTGGTCCCTCGAGGAGCTGGTTGAACTTTTTTTTTATGGGTTAGAGTGACAAACGAGCAAGCGGCTCACCTGATGGTAAGTGACCACCACCACCCATGGAAATTAGCAGCAATATAAAACTCGCAAATGCGTTGTCAGCCTTTAAGCGGGGAGTGAAAGAGGAGGAGGGAGGAGAAGTGAGAAGGAGGATGGAAGAGAAAGGGAGCAGAAGGGGGAGGGGATGAAGAAAGTGATAGGGAAGGGAGTGAGAGAGGGAAGAAGGGGAGGGAGTGGGCCACCGGCTACCTCACTCACCGGACGAAACATGGAAGCAAAAACACTTCCACTTTACGCCGATTTTCTGTGAGGTCGTGGTATTTACCCGGTTCGAGCCGGCCTATTCAGCAGCGAGAACAGCTGCGTGGCTCTACCACCGAAAAAACGTTTCGAAAACGAACGTTCATACAAACTGTGTTGTGGATCCATTCCGCTATTACATTGCAGTTTTAATTAATTACGTTATATCTTTTTCATAACTAGATAATACGATGTATAGTAACATTTATGTCAAGAGAAGTCAATCTGTTACCATGCCCCCATTAATGGCAGTTTAATGAAATTAGTAAATTAAATATATTCCCAATCTCACAAGTTTGTTGTAATAGGGATTTTTTTAGAAGCTAAATGAACTATTATATATAATTATAACAATTCCAAATAAAATTTTAACGTCATGAAAAATAATTAAAGTTTTTTCAACTCTCCTATGTCTATAACACATTTCTTGTCGTAACAACATAAGGAGAGATGATCAAGCAAGTTAAAGATACTGCAATAAGTTTGCAGTTAGTTTATGAGAATATTTTATATTTGTTATAAAATTAAACTTTTTCTCCCGACGTTTCAAACAATTTTCACGACCAAAGGACAGACCTCTGAGTCTGTTTAAATTAGATTCGTTCCAACAATGTCAGTATAATAATTACAAATAATGGCTTTGAAAATTGAAGCGTGACAATGGTGAAGGCATTAGAAGAATTTATTTTCTGCTTTTTTGTAAAACCTATGACAATTGGACAATAATACTGATGTGGAAACGATATGTTGATATCTTTGAAGGAATTGTTGCACTCAAGTTTTACCGAGCGTTGATTCCAAGCATGTATAGATGTTTTTTATGGATTAGGCTGACTAACGAGCAAGCGGCTCACCTGATGGTAAGCGATCACCGCCGCCCATGGACATTTGCAACAGAACTTGCAAATGCGTTGCCAGCCTTTAAGAGGGAGGGGGGGATTTTCGAAAGAGAGAGTGAGCAGGAGTAATAGGGAAGAATGAGAACAAAATCAAAATGAGTCTTAAAAATATAAAATTTAATGATAGTATATAATTTTCATGTATAAATGTCCAAAATAAAGGTTTTTTTTTCAAAGTCTATTATGTATTCCACGAAATGTGGACCAGCGATGGTAACAATTATCCCGGATTGTTCCCAAGACTACAAACATTATGAAATATAACAGAGTGTAGTCTAGTTAAATCATTTTACTAATAATTTAAAATTTCAACAATCAGTTAAAAATGTTTTATGATGATTCTCCAGATGTATAACAATAAATTACAACATATTTATTATTACTACTATTTTTATTATTTGAATTTAAAGTTTATATGGGAAAGAAGTGCAAAAAGCTAATGTTTTCAGATTTGTAATAACAAATGCATTAATTATAATAAGAAAAAAAAACATTCGTTGTCTTCGTTCAAAAAAAGGTTATTTATAGATACTCTATAACACACCATAACCACAGTTAATAAAAATTTCAGCCAAGCATTTAGACAGTCGCCAGTATACATAAACATATTTAAGTGTAATATATGTTACCTGCGAAAGTTAACCATTTAAACTACTGAATCCTTTACATTTGTTACTTATAAAGAGCGTGGTAACTTTAATTACATCGGTATTTCTTAAACACGCGATGTAAATCACCGGATAATTCGAAACAATCAATTAAACCATACGCCACGCGCACCTGCCGCAAGCAAGTCGTTAGTTAACTAAGATCTCTGTGAATAGTATTTAATTTTTTAAATATAACAACTGCAATTATTGTTTTCTTAAGAAAGGCACGGGGAAAGATCACGTGAGCAGATCATTGACTTCTATGTCTAGCTTGAGTATGGACTTAGACATAATTCCATCTGTGACAAATGTGTTTACTCGTATAATTCTCACTTATTAGTCTAACTTACACTTTACTTATCGATATAGGATGTTTTGATGAATTTATTGAAAAATAAAATTGTTAAATAAACCGTGTCCTATATCACCCTAACCAGATATTGGGAATTTAGATATCAAATCAATATAATAATAATACTACCACGCAGTGGCGGTACTACCATACAAGCCCAAAATCCCGGCTTGCCCTACTAAGGTGTAAAATTTATAAATCTTAATTAGCACATAATTCTCGCAACACTCATATTTTAAAATAAATTATTCGGAAATTACGTGCTGGTTAAGATTTATAAATTGTACTCCTTAGTAGGGTAAACCGGGCTTTTGGGCTTGTATGGTAGTACCGCCACTGCTACCACGAACTTGCGGAATCACCAGCGGTATTTCCGGACTGATACGATTTAGGGTCCTTCAAGAAGAGAGCTTATTTCTACCTTAAAGGGCGGGAATAAAAGTTCGCTTAACATCAGGTGAACCGTTTGCTCGCTCGCCTCCTAATCCATAAAAAAAATCTGACTGAAAAATCCGAATCGATATTTTATCTGAATACAATATGCATAACTAACACTAAACTTTCCCGATGTTATTATCCTCGCTATTAAATGAATAAAACAAATCGCAGAAAGGTAATGCAATCTGACTCTAAGACTTTCCGGTAACACGGTTCAAGCATACTCTTAAATAACATTCACAAAAAACAACTTTTTGCTCTGCACTAAATTCCTAAGTTAAGACATAATTGTTAATGTTAACTAAAGTAACAGATTAAGAAAATTTCTCCTCTTCAATTTTCGTTGAACATGTTCCATATTAACATATGTACAACATTTTCTTTTTTATTAACAGTTTTTTATACAATGATGACCAATTATTAGGGAGAGTAAGGATTACTTCGAAGTGCTTTTAATAAGATCATTACACCTAATTCTGTTTTTACACGGTAGATTGGTTCCGGAAAAAACCGTGTAAAAAAAGACATTAATCGTATGAAAAAATATTAACACTTCAATTGCTCTGACCAGTAAATTTGCTTGTATGAACAAAAAGGGAATTCCCCTAAATTTGTGATATGAACCTATTTCGCAGATATTAAATTTGATAAAAAAAAGGGTAAGCACAAAAAATTTTAAATCGTGCTAAATGGAATAAAATCGTGTAAAAAAATTAAAAATATTTTATTTTCAAACCGTGTTATATCAAAACTGTGTAAAAAACACCGTGTAAAAATAGAATTAGGTGTACTAGCATTACTTTATTTCACATATTAGAGGCATACGACACTTATGAATCGTCAATTTTACATGTCAGTTCGTAAGGAAGCTACCACCGGCTTGGAATGCAGTTCTGCTGAGAAGAGCCGGCGGGAAACTCGACAGTTGCTCTTTTAAAATGTCGTTACAGAATGTTAAACTTTAATACAATAACATCCATCCCACACACGAGTCAATCCAACTAAACTAAATTCCAGGCATTTTGGTTAGCAAAGCATTGATTAAACAAGAAGGGCAATTGGCTATTTAAATTTAACATTGCATCAACGAACGTGTGAAAGCGACGAAGAACTTTAAAATGTTTAAAATATTTTTGATGTTTTAAATGTTTTTATTTTTTTCAGTCATGATCAGTTGAAACAGGATATGAGATAAATTATTCGCAAAATTGGGTCCTAGCATACTTAATCGATTGTGCATTCTTTGGCCGGTTGTTTATTTTCTCTTGATATTTCAATATTGTTGACTTAAACCGCGTCAAGGCAGTATGGAAAGGTAACATTAGCATAAATCTTAAATCATCAGCCAACATTTTTATTATCTAGTGGCTTTTTTTGTTTCTTCTTTATTTTCCCAACAATCCGAAAACAAAAGATATTTATCTTTTATTAATAACGTGTTTGCGCGTTTTAATACAATTTAACCGTTTATTGCGAAGTCATTTTTTATTTAATTAAAAGTACAAAGGATTGGCAACACATGTATTCTAGAATTAAAATGTACTTAAGTAAGGATAGTGAAAAAATTAAACAGTTAAAAAAAACTTTTAAGCTTTGTAGTGAAGCTTTACTTATTTGCGAATACAATACTTGTTATACAGTAGTTGTACTATGTTAAAGGAGCAAAAGCTCTTGCGTTTTCATACTGACTTTGACGTTGGGTTAGCTATTTATCTCACTGTTGTTATCTCACTAAAAATAAAAGTGTAATTTACACTTTTATTGCAATTGGCAATTGTGCCTATATATCCCATAAAGCCCAGTATATATACCATAAAGCCCAGTATATATACCATAAAGACATTCGTCTATGGTTAGAATTACAATACATTGTTGGAATAAGTGCGTAATAAGTAATAAAATGAAATCTATAAACATCGGTGACTGAGGATTGCAAAAATAATGAGTAATAAAAATTATCGGAGTTATGTATATCCCATCAAATGGTAACGTAATAGTTTCGACGTAAATTGGCTTTATTACGTAATAACTACGCACAATTAGTAACCCGCGTACTGTCATATAATTGCGGGGGAAACCGCGTTCGGAAATGGACTCGGGCTGTTTTTATTTTTCATCAAACCAACTATCAACTGGCCAGTGAAGAACATTTCAGCTTTTGTTCAGAATTAAAAGAATAAGGATGTCATAGAGAAAAAAAAGCATTGTTTTTATTAGTATGTCTGTGGTCGTTATTGGTTATTTTCCGTGACATTAAAAAAAACGTAATTTCCCGTACGGTAACTGTTAATAACGGACTAGTAACTGTTAACCATTTAATCATGAATCAACTGCTAAGTGTTGTATAACGGCTGTATTGTACCAAATACTATAAAATTAATGACTCTAATCTACCTGGCAACTAAGCAAACTGTGGCAGGATGGTAAGTGAGTACTATGCACTAAAAGAGTGTGATTCCGGTTACCTCACTAAATCCGGCAAAGGAAGGTGAACTGTCCGAGCCTCTAAAACTTTCTTACTTAGTTTGCAATCTGTGTACTTTATTATGTGAATTTATTTTTATTATTTATGATGTCCTCCCGACCGAATCCGGCCACGGCGGCCGATCTACAAGAGATCAGCCAAGTGCGCAGGATATATTA